>CAEGAG010300528.1:0-11733 GCA_903067065.1 Brachyrhaphis terrabensis | reverse complement strand
TAGTCTGACTACCTGATTTGAAATAGAAACGCGTTAGATTACTCGTTACTGAAAACAGTGGTCACTGTCTGCCTCCCACCTGGCCTGAAACCTCCTGTTCTCAGCGTCCACCTCACGTTTAGCCATTTTTGAGGAGGGGGGAACCTGAAAGTTGGTCTCTGCTCTGATTGCTGATGAACAATGAAGCCACTGCTGCAGTGACTTCCCGGGCTACCGTTGCATTGTGGGGAATGTAGTCTTGGTGCATGCAAAGCGCCAGCGGGCCGCTGTGGCCTGCGGGCCGGTTCTAATAGTAATTATTAAATATCATCCAGGGGGCCATAGATAATTAGCCCGCGGGCCTTGACTTTGACATATGTGTTTTAGAAGTAAAAACAATACAGTAATAATAATACAATAATAATACTGTAGGTTAAGTTTTTATAAATTTTAATAAAATACTGTCACATGAACGCCGCCATGTTGTTCATGCTGCAATGCATTCTGGGTAAATGATGTCTACGGTCCAACTGCGCTAGCTCTGTCCTGCCAAAACAGTGATAATTAAGTTACTTTGAAGCGCTAATGAAGATGAGCAGGAGCAAACAGAGGAAGAGGACAGAGTTGGCCGTAGGAGCTGCTGCTGCCTTCAAATGAAACAATGACTGACATATACCTCACTTACTAAGCAGATTTCTTATCAATACATCCTACCTGTGAAAGTTTTGTTTCGTCTGTTTTATTTCAAAGATTAGGGTAAGCATTATTTAATTTATTTTATACCTGGCTTTCATTAAGCTGCTGTATTACTTCATGACAGGCAGCTTGTAAACACAAATGATTTTAGTTTGGCATGTGGAATGTTGTTACTATACTGTATACTTTAAACAAGACCGATCCCATTGCTTGGCGTCAACCATGTCAATCAGGTCAAAGACCTTTGGTCATGTTTTTAAAAGGTAGAACTGACCAATAGGCATAACTATCTAGATGTGCTTCGGCACAAAAATCTGACGAGATAGCACAAATAGTCAGAACATCGGTAAGTAGTTCTACGTGTCTGGTCTGTGTCTGGTAGAATAACTGCTGTTTAGGGTCTGGTCTTAGTTAGGATGCAGCGTGGTGTGAATATATGAGTATTAGTGTGTAGTTGGATGTGAATTTACAACTATAAAATTTAGCACTGGGATAATACCAGATTATTTTCTGTATTATTTTACAGGTGTATACAGGATTTCCCCCAGAAAACTTGCTAAGCCCAGGGGCACTGATGAAGCCCACCATGTTTTTGTATTAAAAGATGTTAAGTTGACAGGAAATGGAAAAATATTACTTGGTAATTATGTTATTGTAGAACATTGCTGACAATACTATAAACCCACATCTATAGAATTTTAAAAACAGCAAATGAAAAAAATAAAATTAAAATAAATATCAATTATTTGCACTTCTATTAAATCCAAATTAAGTCATCAGTTAGTGGATCTAAAAAACACAATGTAATGCTGATCACATTTAGAGCTGCTTAGTCTAATGGTAAATAGACTAAGCAGCTGCCTAAGGCCCCCCAGGCCTTGAGGGGCCCCATAAACACAAATATTTTAACACAAACCACAGATACAGAAATATAACATGTGTTTATTGACAATATCAATGCTGTTAAGTTCAATTTTAAATAGTTTAACATTTAAATGTAAAATTTTAAGGAGCTGGCAAGTTTACTTTGTAAAAGTTCAAAGAACAATCTTTGAACATTGTAGCTATGTTTGGTTACCATAGCTACAGTCTGATACTAAGAGGTTTGAGCTCTTTGTTCACAGTAAACTACAATTATCACTGATTTCTTTTAAGGGTGGGCAGTTTAACTAGGCCCCTGTCCCAGATTTCTCTAATTCCTTGTTGAAATGCTGTTAGTGGTGATGACGTTCTTATCAGCAAAATGAGCCCCTAAATCAAATTCTGTTCAAGACCTCTACACTTAAAAGCAGAACAGAAAATATTCACTACACATCTCAAGTTTTTACAGAGATTCTTTTTTTGTTCCCTTTTTTTAGGAAATTATATAAGGCCTGTATGATAACCTAAATCTACTAAACTGCACATCCCTCTGCTAGATAAAGAGGGACAAACTAGGAGATTTAATTTATGTGGCTTTAGAAGCTCTTCCATTTTGCATTTATTGAAGTTTTTGATAAGCGAAACAGAAAGTGCTTTGGTTGTCCGAGCTTGAGGGACGATTCTTTCTGATATACACGTGGCCGTGCACTGCAACTCTGCCTGGAAGCATTTGTCATAACAAAATGCTTCCATTTTGTTATGACAAAGGCATTTGACATGACTGTGCCATAGCACAGTCATGTCAAATGCATATGACAGCATATGCATCAGCAGATGCACGGCGACATTTTATCTTATAAAATAAAATAAGAAAAAAAATAAACCCAGCATGCTGCGCGACTAACATGTGTCTACATACACACATACATACAGCTCTAGATAAAAAATAGAGACCACTGCACTGAACTCCATTGAAAACCTCATAGGTCTCCCACCAAATATTGATTGCTGAACTCTTCCTGAATTAAAACATTAGTATCATTGTTTCTAAATGAATATAAGCTTGTTTTCTTTGCATTATTTTACATCTTAAAGCAGTACATCATTTTTGTTGTTTTGACCATTTATAATTTTTCTGCAAATAAATACACGTAGCCTAAGTATGAATAGATGTGGAGACATGTCTCCATACTTACTTTACAGATTTATTCGTGTGTGCATTCCATTAAAGTAGATGTATCAATTGATATAAACACATTTTATAAGGTTTTTTGTTTCTCTTCATGTTCAATTATGTGTGTGTATGCACATGTGTATGAGTGTATGCATAGATGCACAGATTCATACTAGAGTTACTGTGGATATGTTCCACACAGTGGTTGTGCCATGTCTGGAATAAATGAGTCAAATCAAATCAGGCAGCAAGCTTATTGAGTGCTTATTGAGCAGGTAGATGGGCAGCTGAGTTTCAGATATACTGCAGTTCTCGCAGATGCTTGAAGAGAAGTTACTGAAAGATGCAGGTGATAGCATTGATGCAAGATTATAAAAAGTGACATATCATCCAAAAACCTGCATCAAAAAAGCTATGTTTCTGCCAGTTTGAAAAAAGAAAAAGAAAAAAAAAAATCTCTATGAAAGTACAGAGCTACTGCAAGAAAATTGCAAAAAGTAAAAGTTTGAACTGGACATTAAGATTGATGGTAGAGATGGTTTGAACTTCTTCCTTCTCTGTCTCCCTTTTCCTCTGCATCCTTTTCAACTCCTCTGGGATTCCTGCCTTCAGTTGTGGTATTATTTCAGCTTTTGCAATATTAATCAGCTGCTCTCTGTTGTAAACCATGCTGTTGCTATGGTTATGTATCGTAACAAAAGAGCAAAAAACAGTCCATCTGCACAGCATCCAAAACAAGAAGAATTGCTTGTCCAAAAAACCCCTGAAAAAAATTCCCTGAGAGGCAGAAATGAAAGTTTGAATAAAAAAAAAAAAATAATCTCAATGAAAGTCACAGAGCTAACGTGCTGCATTAGCATAATTCTAGAAATAGAATTGTCCAAGATTTCAGCATTCATTTTCACCAACCTTTCAGGCTTCTCCAACACTACAGTAAAAGCAGCTTACGGCTGTTGTACGCCACATTAACTGAAACAGCAAATCAGACCTACCACACTATCAACACAAACAGTTGGTGTAATTCAGTAAGTTAATTGGAAATTCTCCTCTGTTACCTTAGCAACAGCCTGTTGTAGGCGGTACAGAGAGTTGACCACAGTAACATTCCTTCTTTGCCCCTCTGTCAATGGTCCAATCACCTGACTGGCATCTCCTTGAGTACAGAGCTGTGGACAGGAAGAACACAAAGGGTTCAATAAGTTACAGAGTGCAAAGTTAAGTTTAACAGACTGAAGACATAATCAGCAAATGTTAGAAATAATTCCCCAAATGTCTCCATATGCTCTAGCAATTGGGCAACAAGTTACATTTAACCTGTACCATTGCAGAAATAAAATATCCCCAAAGAACCATTTTTTTGTAGTTGTCAGAAACTAAAAAAAGATAATGAAAACCTACTACAGGTAATTTGGCTGTAGTAGTTATTAAGTTACTACAGAAAAAAGACCATGCTAAGAGTCTCGCTATTGTGAAGGGATTCTTTACTCATTTCAGTTCACCAATGTTTCCAGACCTTCATTTCCACAAGGATATCTTCAGGCCTGGTCTGAAATATTATGACGAATGACGTTTTCCTATTCTGCTGTATTTTGGGTTTTGGTAGTAACCTAAATGTTCACATTGCCAAGAGACAGTCTTATTTTGACTTTAGAGTCTTTCAGTATGCAGAGGTATACTGAGCCAGGTATGATTTTTTTTTTTTTTTTCCTTCTTTTTCTCCGAAGAGTTTTTGTGGCGCTAGTGGCTCGTATTTTTTGCGACAGTAGGCAGACAGGAAAGAGGGCGAGGAGAGAGGGGGAGACATGCAGCAAAGGTCGCCGGGACTCGAACCCGCGACATCCGCGTCGAGGAATAAGGCCTCCAAACGTGGGGCGTGCTAACCCCCTGCGCCACCACAGCACGCCCCAGGTATGAGGTTTGTGATAGAAATTTACCATCACATTCATTCATTATCTCACTGTGATAATAATTTGGATTGATCTTGTCAAAGAGCAGAATTTGTGTTGGTGGGATTTGTACCTGGAGCAACCAAAGAAAACTATACCGTAAAAACATTCTAAAAACTTTTTTTTACTGATATAACTTTAACTTCAGCAGGTGGTGTTGGTACTGATATTTTCAGACATTCTGCAGTATAATATGGCAGAACATTTCTCTTTTTCCTACAGTTTCCTTCTGTAGGACCTGCATGAATGTTTTGGGTTTGTAACCTTTGAAAGAGTCAGTTTTGTTGCCTGTTCATGTTCTTTGTCAAGCAAGGTTATTGGTGAAAATTGAAGATGTGACAAAGTGCTCACATTTTTCAATAGCCAGCTAATCAAGATTATTTTATTAGCATAAGCAGTAAACATTATGTAATGTTTAAGTTTCATAATTTTGATTCCCACACTCAATGCCTCTGCACTTTGACCACACTGGACTGTGTTTGAGGTACAACAGGGTGCTGTACATACCAGCTGCTCAGACTTTACACAGAAGAGTTGGATGGTTTTTGCAGCATTCTTGGCCACCGCAAGAGAGAGGTTTGGATCCACTGATGCCACATTCAGCTCACTGGAAATAAAACAGTCTCAGTCAAATGTAGCTTAGTAATGCAGAAATATAGAAGCTTTCAATAAATGACTTGTACGTATAACTTTTCTGAAAACATATTTTCTATGGAAATAACCCAACATTTTGTATGAGCTCATAATACTGATCTCTGGCATCAATATTATCCTTGACATTTACATTCGAGCGGAGCGAGTGCTGCTATTTTACATACAAACAAAATAAGTGACAAAAATATACCTGCATTTTCAACTAAGAATGAGCCCATTGATGATAGAGAAGAAACAGTAAATGTTAACAGTGCCAAAAGTTCAGGACAGTTAGGAAAATTAAAAGCACTTTTTTTTTTTTTTAGCTCTGCCACACACTGACTCTTATAGTCGCGACAAAAGTTACAACACGTTTATTCAATCAAGACTTTTACTGGACCTGCTGGGAGAAAAGTCACCTTTTTGGAACAGAATCATACCTTTTAACAGGGGTCTTCCTCTCTCAGAGACTCTGATTCTTTTGGATATTTGTGTTTTTGTAACAAAAACAAATTCAATTTTTCATATATCGATTTAGAACAAAAGTCATCTGAAGGGACTCAAAAGTTACATGGAACATCTAGTGGAATACAAAGAGCAGTAAATTTACCTTACATTTATTTTTGCATTTTAGAAAAAATGCTTTAATCTGTGTGAGAAATGTCAAGCTATCAGTCAATTCAGAATGTCCTTCCTTATATTACATTTAAAATAAAAAATAAAATTAGATTTTTTTTCACACCTGTGACACACTAAAGCTTCAAGTACATGTGTGCTGTAAGACAGTCGGCTGGCATGTAGTGAACTCACCTGCTGATGGTTTTTATGATGCTTTCCAGCTCATCATTGGAGGGTGGGTTACGCCCCCCCATGGGGAACACCAAGTTGATGGGATCAAACAGACGGGACAGGGACTTGGAGAGATATGCTGCCTCATATGGCTGCAGAGAGTTCTTCAGGGCCTTTTCTGGACTGCATAAACGCACACAGACACCGGATCAAATAATGTCACAGACATTCAATCTCTCAGGCGGCAATGCAGTAAAAACCAACATCATTCTGTAACAGATATTACCACATAAAACCACGGTCAGTGAAGATAGCTCGATGCTACATCTACAAGTGAAAGTTAAAACTCTACCATACAAAGGAAAACCCTTTAACAATAACACCCAGAAACACCAAAGGCTTCTCTGGGCTTAAACTCATCTGAGATGAACTGATGCAAAGTGGAACAGTGTGCTGTAGTCTGATGAGTCCACATTTTTGGAAATCAGACTTTGTGTCCTTTGGGACAAGGAAGAAAAGGACTGTTCAGACTGATATGCACAGCAAATTCAAAGGCCAGCATCTGTGGTGTCATGGGGGTGTGTTAGAGGGCCTGTCGTGATAAACAATAACTCAATTATTCACACAATAAATTAAAATGGGCTCAATAATAAAAAGAGGGGATAATAATCCCTTGTTTGTTTTTACCGCGTCTCTCTTTCAATCAAGAGAATGACAGAAAGTTTCACTGTGGTGCATCAAGCTACACCTCCCCTCTCATTTCCTTAGTAATGGCTCAACACACAGGGAGCAGGCGGGTGGGCGGATGGATTGATTTTCCAACTTTTCCACTCCCTGGAAAAGTTGGACAATTTCAAACTTTTTTGTGTCATGTCACTAGCCCCTGTGCTCAGCGTAATGCATGAAGTACGCTGTTTTCTTGGGTGGTTGAGGGCAAGGTATCGTCACCTCGCTGCTCCATAGGAAACTCCATAGGAAATGAATAGAGAGGGAATAGCGCTGTTTCCTCTTGTTCTAAAAACATATGCTAAGATAATAAAAAAAGTTCATCAAGACAAAGGCAAAAATAGAATCTTTCCCCAGTAGCATATCACCCACAGCCACTTCAGATTCTTTATTTGTTCAGGGTTGCAGGGATACATAAAACAACAATAGCACCATTAAAACCTCAAAGTGAAATAGGATAATGCCTATGAAGAGTGAATGTACATTTTTGTAGGTAGATGGAAGTTATATAGCAGTCTGCTTCTCTTTATTGAAAAGCATTTTTTTTTAAATAGAGCAGACAACTCTACCAATCTACGTAAACAATGGATTAGGCCGTTGCTATTAAACAGGGACAGTGTAGGCAGCTGTGTTTTTACTGTTGCTGTACAATTGATCATTTTGGTATTAAAGAGTGTTAGCACCAAACAGTGAGAAATTAATACTCTGAAAAATGCCTTGCCACCCAGCTTCACTCCAGACAAAATGAAAGTGGCTTTAATTGGTTAATTTGAATTAACTCACTTGTAGTCCTGTTTTCCATGTGTGAACAGGTCCTGGCTCTCTACTTCTGCAGTAGTGATGTCCAGAGGCACGTCCAACCCTCCACTGCTCGTCAGAGCCCCCTGCAGGCTTGTGCTGTACTGCTGCAGACGGCGCCAAAGCTCATTATATAGTCGCAGAAGTTTCGGGTACTCTCCTTCAAAAGCTTGCTTGAGGAAAGAGGAGGCTGGGGAAAAAAAAAAAACAAGCAAGCAGATAAACAAACTTAAAAGTAACTTTTCAGCAAGATATAGAGACTTGTTTTAAGTAAATAATTCCTTAATATTGATAAAAACATACTTGTTCTATTGGCAGGTAAATTAACATGGGAAAAAACTTCTTGTTATAAGTTAAATGTTACAAGTACAAGCAACAAAATGTAGTTTGTATAGCACTTGTGGATAGATGCAAACTACATTTCGTTGCTTGTACTTGTGACAGTGCAATGACAATAAAGTTGAATTCTATTCTATTCTATTCTAAATCAGAGATCAGATCAAAGGCAGCTTGTCCGTATCGTCTGACATGTTTTCCTTCTCCGTCTCATACGGGTCAGCAGTGACTTTGTTCATGTATCTTTCTCTCATACAGTAGCCAAGATTGTCCACATATTTTCTTTTAACTGGTCTGGAAGCCATGGGCCTGATATACACTGAGCATGTGCTTGCCTACTAAGAAGGTGAAGTTCACTTCTGGTTCAGATTTGTGGGAACTACGTATTCATTCAGCTTGTTTGCTAAAAATCACACAATCTCCATTATAATTGTTGTAGGAGATGGGCTTATTTTTGTTTGTTTTCCAAATAATTCAATTCTGACTATCAAACATTCCTCCTGCGTTCTTCTACATAAGAATGAACTGCAGTAGCAAAAAAAAAAATTCTGAGCAAAACAAATGACAGACTGTATACCACTTTTTAACTTTAGAAGCCAAGACAAAACAATATTTTGCTTTGAGGAACTCAACTTTCTTACTGTACTCAAGCTAGACCATCACAAGCAAAAAATGGGATGGATTGTGCATAGGAAAGAGAAATTTTCAGCTAGTTCCATTCACTGCTCCAGTAGTTTGCACAATTAAAGCACAGCTTACTAAAATAACCACTCTTTTTATTTAATTTAGTTTATTTGTATGGCACCAACCACAACAAATGGCAAAAAGAACAAATGTTGTGCTACCAGAGTTAAAGTTTTTCTGTTAGTCAACTTGGGAATTACATGCAGATTCAAATTAAACCAGAATATCTTACAGTACTTATAACTGGAAATGAGTTTGACCTATTTTTCTTGTAAAGCTTGAGGGGTTGAGCAGTTTTTCACAAATTAATTTAAGTGAACTGAACAGTTCTAATCAATAAATGAGTGTACCTTATGCAATGCACAAGCAGAGAAAATTGTTCCACTAAAAAAAGAACCAAGATTTTGTCATGAAATTAATTTTCATATATTATATTCTCTTTGATTTAACCAGAACAATTTAGTTCATAATCTGCTATACTTTGATCACACCTGATGTGCCTGACCAGTTTTGTGGCAACTATGGGGGTCTTTGGTATACACTCAATGTATCATTATGTTGATTGCCAGTAATGCTTTGCTACTTTTGATTATGAAAAACAAACTGTTGTACCAAAAATGTCTCTACATAAGTTCCATGTTAATTAAATACAATACACTTTTTTTTCCTTATTTCTGCCTAAGAATATTTTCAGACACAGCCTATGAGACAAAACAGGTTTTTAACAAAGTTAGACTGAAGCCAAGTACAAAAGCAAGCAGCCAAAACCGCCTCTCCTGTTCTCACTTTGGTATTCTCTGTAATCAGACAACTCTGTGCTGAACGCCTCCATGTGATCTGGGAGAGAGTGAGTGTGAATGTGAGCGATAAAGAATGAATGCTATTGTTGGAATAATTAAGTCTTCTTCTTAGTTCTGGTCTTACAAATATTCAAACATACACCCAATTAAGCACCCATCCACTACCTGCACTTTACAGTTCAATGGTTTAAAAAAAGATACTTATCATTGTACTTTTCTGATGGGGGAATTCATTTAGTTTAAGTGATGAGTACAATGATAGCGTGATTATGAAGGTAAACTCAAGCACTTTCTTTAAACAATTCATCACATTAAAATCCACAGTTAGGGAAGCAGATACAAACAGTAACACAATAATTTTATAAACACAGTGCTCAAGCCACATTGCTGCTAAAATAACTGAGCTACAGTGGTTAAGGGCCCTGCATGGTCAGGCCACAGCCAAACAGTTGAGGCTTTTGTAAACACCATTCCAGGTAAACAAGACACACTCTCCTGTAAAATCCCCTTCCACTGCAGTAAGATGTCATTTGTGGTTTACAACAGTACAGCAAACCCATTGATCATAGATAAGATAGATAAGATAAATTCTTTATTGTCATTGTCACAAGAACAATGGAATTCAAAGGTGCCATCAGTCAGTGCACATGCCCAAAACAAAACAAAAAACATCTATCCCACAATTCACACACAGTGCAAGAAACAACAAACAGCCGATACACATCATCCATGATGATTAATGGTTATTTTTGATAGCATTTAGTTTTGTTATTGCTATCGAGTAAAAACTGTCTCTAAGACAGTTGGTTCTTCTGAAGGCAACAGATTAAACAGAATGTCCGGGGTGGGAAGTCTCCTTTCTGATGTGTTGTGCTTTTTTTAGACAGCGGTCGCTGTGCAAGTCTTTCAATGAGGGGAGAGGGCAGCCAATGATTTTTTGGGCTGTATTCACAACCCTTTGTAGAGCTTTCCTTTGAGCCGCAGTGCTGCTGGTGTACCATACGCAGATACAGTAAGTCAGTATGCTCTCTATGAAGCACTTGTAGAAGGACACCAGCAGTTTCTCCCTGATGTTGTTCTTCCTGAGAACCCTCAGGAAGTACAGTCTTTGCTGGGCCTTTTTACCCTTTTTTGAGGAACAACAACTACGAGTTTAAAAGTTTGGAGGAGAAAATAAAACATATCCCTGAAATTCAGACCAATCACACAATAGTTTTGAATGCAGACAGGGGTGAAAAGTTTGCCAGCGGGTTGTGACAAGGAGGAGTGAAGGACATGAGGCTGCCTATTTTGGCACATCGGCTCAACCATGCTGGGCCCATAAGTGTAAAAGAGAGATCTGTGTAGAGAACTGAAAAATTTGTTATAAAATCTTTGTATAATTTTTGTCTGCATCTTGCTGACTGGATCTACAATTAAAGAGTAGAATGATGGATCATTTCAAAACAGAGTAAGCAAGTCAAAGTAAGCCTGTTACCATAATAATGTTCATAACAAGACATGTCATGACAAGACAACACATTGTCATTATGAATATCACAATCATCCAGTTTTTGGAGGATATTTGAGGGTTACTAACCCTCTTATTCAGGTCTGGAGCCTGAATAAGTTCAAAGATGACAAATAGTAAACTAAAAATTTAATTCTGATCTGGTCTGGTTCTGATCATAAACATCTTAAATCAAAATCACATATTAAAAACGAGAACACAGATCAGCATACTTCTGGATCATCAGACAGGAAAGGAGGATTGATGAAAAGCATACGACAATTGCTTCTACCTTCTATAAGATAACTGAACAAGCATGTTGCCATGGTTACATAATCCAGCAAAGATAAAATGACACTATATTGTAATCAACATTATGTGCTGACCACACAGAGAAACAGCTTACAGATCAGTTAACATTAACACTATTCTTGTTGGTTGTGACTAAATTTGAGTTCAAGACCACGGGTGGAAATCCAGCAGTGAGACAATATATGTAAAAGTTCTGAAAAAAACAGTCATACCTTCAGTTGCTCGATGAAAGTCCTCACTGAGTGTACCAGTTACATCTGTCCAGAAGGTGTAGAGGATATCTGGCTGACCATCCTGCTATCAGACAAAACAAGTGAGACCCTGATATCTCCTCTTTTTTTTCTTTTCAAGAGTTTTTAAATCCTAGTGGCCTTTCTTGTGCTGTATTGAACAGAAAATAGGGAGGAGAGAGATGGGGAAGACATGCAGTACTTTGGTTTGGTCAACCCAAAGTACCAGAGGTTCTGCTAAGAAACTCCAGCAGTTTATGTCTGCTGCCTGAAGAGAGTT
>CAEGAG010300524.1:0-12911 GCA_903067065.1 Brachyrhaphis terrabensis | reverse complement strand
TACTGCTGAAAAGCATTCCCATTTGAAATAGGTTTCTTAAGAACGCCACTTAGTTAAATAAGTTGCATTTAATCATATTTTAGTTTCAAATTCACTGATATTAGTGGAAAATACGTAGTAAAAATTAACATTTTTTGATAATGCGTTCAGTTTTTTTAAACATCGCTGCCTGAAATTTATCGATGAATTTAAATTCTTATGATACATTTTTTATGCTAAATTATAAACGATACTATAAATGTTCACTCCTAGTTTGTATCTTAATACTTAAAAACCGTTTGCCATAATAAGAATGCACTCACCAGCCAAAACATTATGACCATCAACAGCTAAAAGTGAAAATGATCTCAGTGCAATAATTTGTGTAAGCGCTAAGACTCAATAATACTGTGGTATTTTTTAATCAATGTGATCATAGCAACCTGTACCAAGATTTTAAAGTCAGTCTAACAACATTGTTCTAGTAAGCAATGACCACTGATTCTCCACAAGTACAACTATTGTGGGACATTTCCAGGCTGTGGCGTTCAGGAAGCCTGAATAAGTTGACCAAGGAAGACTGGTAATATGGACGAAAAATGTTCACTCTTCAGACAGCAGACGCTTTAAAAACAATCTAACATGTCTCAGAATTAGTACCACACATGGAAGTGACACAAATTGAACTTTGTTTTTGGTAAAAAGATTGCAATTAGAATGCTGAACCAGCAGTGAAAAGTAGAGTTGGGTGGAATCTGTCTTCTGTGTGAACGTAGCCTATGAGGCTAATGTTAAATGTTTTGCTTGGAAAATAGGCATTGATGTTAATAATGCTTTATTTTTGCTGACTGAGTACACCCCAACTGAAAACATTTTTCACTGCAAGATAAATCCTGGGATCAACTTCTCCTTCTCACTTTATTCCAACTAACAATCTGTGGTTGACCTGGATGTAAAAAAAACCTACTCTCTTTACACAGCCTACACCTCATAACCAACAGAACCAATGATCTTAAGGAAACAGATATCAACACCATGATGTCAGGGATCATAGCAGACCCATAAAGGAGTAGTTAAGGTCATGGCCTAATTGTTATAAGAAGTATTTTAGCAGATGAGGGGCAACCATCTCTATATAAGGAGGGTGATGATCATTTGTACCATGAATACTGGGAGCATAAGATCAAAAAACCTTTGAAGCGACTTCTCACTAAGATCAGCATTAATATTCAAACATCATTCACAAATAACCTCTTGGTGGGCTCAGTCTTTGTCTTTACTCCACTCTCTTTCCCTTCTACATCTCCCGTTTCCTCCCTCTCATCTTTCTCCAGCAGACCGATTGTGCCAGACAAATCTTTGATGTCTAGAACCTTCTGTGACAGCTAAAAGACAGAAAAGAAAAATCCAGAACATTTTCGAGACTTTCAGAAATCAAACAGCCAAGTTTATGTGTGATGAGTTTTACAGAAGGCGATCAGATTACCTTCAGGTCCAACGAAGAAAAAACCTCTGCCATGTTCTTATTGGCCCCAGATTCCTGCAACAACACAAACACGCTCAGTGGAAGAGCAATGGCTCTGAGCATGCATGAACAGAAGCACGCAGACAAACACCGAAACAATACTAATGCAGGACAAACATGCAAGCAAGGCTGCAAACTGAACTCTGAAGATTTCTAAGAGCAAAGCGAAAACTTTAAAATGGGAGGTGGTGGCAGGAAATGGAGGCCCAATTTCTGACTGAACAGCTCACAAAAGCAGCTGGCTAATCTGTACCACCAATGGGGTGCAGGGACCAAAACTTTCTAATCCAATCCTCAAGGACACAAGCAGATTATCCTTTGATGAGGGTAATCTCCTTGCATGCACGGTAACATCCAGACAGAATCACAGCAACACAACTGTGAATGGCCCCTAAGGTGCTGGAGTTGGACTTGGGGAGCTACATGCTTGCAGAGCCGGGAGCCTGGAGGAGGACAGAGGCGACACCAAACCCTACCTCTGCAGGAAGGGAGGAGGGAGTCTTCTGTCCTCGCCCGGCCGGCTGGGCTGGAGACGGGCCTCCTGATGATGCTCTAAACACCTCAACCACTTCCTCCTCACTTTCAGACGCTCCTGCTGGAGCTCGGTCCTCTGACTCGTCTTCTATCTCCACTCCTTCCTTCGAGGTCCCCTCTCCTTCGCTTTGTACAAACATTTCTAACTCCTCCTCCGGGGTCTCTGTCAGTTTTCTGTGGCTTATGGAGCAACCCCTCAGAACTCCGCCACTCTCACCCTCATCCTCCTCCTCGTCTTCATCCCCTTCCTGCCCTCTTTTGTGATTCTTCTCTTCTTCCTTCTCACACTCACTCTGGGATTCATCATCATCAATGTTTCTCTCAATCTCACCTCTATTTCCATCTGATTTCCCCAGCTTCTCGCTTCCACTACCATTCCCATCCGAAACACCGAAGCATTCTTCAACAATTTCATCCTCAATTTCAGGCTCTTCTGCTTCTTCCTCTCCTCCATTTTCCTCCTCTACATTCTTCTCACTCTTATTGCTCTCAATTTTCTCCTCTCTGTTCTTGCCTTCGCCATTCTGGCTCTCAACATCTTCTTCTAATGCCTCATTACTCTTCTTTTCATTCTGTTCACTGCTGTGACCCGTGCTCTCTGAAACTTGTTTTGCTTCATCTTTGCCCACACAGACTCCCTCCTCCAACTCCTCAAGTTCTCTCTCTTTACTTCCACTCTGAAGCTCTTCTACTTCTTCCCTTTCCTTTTCTTGGCTTAGATTATCTTGCTTCTCTCTCTTTGTTCCATCGTTATTCTCATTCCCTGCCTTGTCTTCCTCTGCCTTCCTTACTATTCCTTCTTTTCCATCATCTCCATCCACTTTCTTTACATCTTCTCCTTCCTCCACCTCCTGTTCTGACCCCTCAGCTAAATGTTCAGCTCCCTCCTCACTGGCTCGGCTCCTGCTGCCTGCCTTGGCAGAGAGCTGGATGTGGCGGCCCTTTAAAGAGTCCTTGGTGGAGGGGCAGAAGAAGACCAGTCCATCCATCCCAAAACATAAAGGAAGGCGTGCAGAGACACAAAGGGGCAGACATGGGGGTAGGAGAGGGAATCAGGCAGACAAAAAGATTGTAACCCCCCCACAGAAGGACAATAAAGGTTGTGATGTTCCTTACACAACAGCATGCAAAACTGATGGACACAATTTCAACATGAAGAAATTCCCATGGACACTGATGTAACTAAATAAAGCATGGTAAAAAATAAAGTAGATCCTCTTTCAAATCTAAAACTTAAAATGTTAGAGCCAAACAAATCAAACTGAGCTTTTTTCCATATCCTACAACATATCTTTGGTTAGATTAAGACTCAGTCAGAAGAAAGATGTTGTGCAAATTAAATAATAACTTAAAATTTTAATCTTCAGGGGAGTGAATATTTTTGGCTTAACTGTAGTTGTACATATTTTTCACATAAACAAGAAAGGTCAGAGTAAGTCATTTACAAGAATGAACTTTTTATTTCAGGACTGAATTGAGGCAGTGGGGGATTTCTTCAAACAACAGTTCAGATGAAATGAAGGGGCAGTAATCCTAATCTCACTTTACTAAAGCTATTGTATGTAACTTTTATAAAGAATAAATGTTTTGATATATTTATTAAAACTGCCACTGTGTCCTGACAGAATAATATGAGCTTTTACACATTACAATCTCACTTCCAAACCTATATTATAGCCAATAAAATCAAATCAATCCAAGTTGCATCAAGTTTTCTTATATTGTGCACCTCTATTATAGATGGCATTGGTGGAAATAGAGCTCTTTATAGGCAAACTTATATCCATAAATGACTCTGATCCATGGTGATAAAACAAACAAGCCAGGGTTGCTTCGGCTCAAACAGCAAAGCAGTAACAATGGCAGTAAGAGGACAGGAGGACAAAGAGGAAGGCACAGTAAAAGCCGCGCCGGTAGGACAGATCCCAGCAGCACAGCAGCTGCAGGAACATGTGTGGGTCCGGGAAAGGTTGAGAGATTTTAACGTTATAGAGACGAAGGACAAGGAGTGACACATGATTCAAACAAATGGTGGGAAAAAAACATGACAAATGATCAAAAACAAGTTTTCAGAGCACAGCATTCAGGTGCTGTTAGAATATTTTGGATTTCCAAACAAGAAAAAATCCTCAATGTTAACATTTAATATAATTACTATAATGCATAAATAGTAACTAAACATAGTTAAGCTAACAACCTGAATGAATAAAACACTTCACAGCAAACCGGAGGGAGCAGAAAGCTTGATGATGTGTTTACCTGATGGGATGGTGGTTCGGGGCTGTGGTCTCCAGACAGAGCCAAATTCTGCAGCTCCGGCTCCGTCCTCTCCTCAGCTGGAGTCGCACCACTGGCCTCACTCTCCTGATCAAAATGAGCGCACAGAAACCAAGCGCTTGAGGACTTCAGGAAAGAGTTTTAAAAAGCTTTACATCATTTGCTGAAGAGCTACTCAAGCTTAAGCTGTCTACCTCATACTGCAGCCCTCCTCCAAGAGCATCCAGGTCTAAATGGAGGTTCTTCATCAGTCTGTCTGATCCACGGGGACTCAGCTGGAAATAAGACCAGGTCTGGTTTGTATAGAGAAAAAAAATAACCAATTTCTGAAAGCATCGGAAAATTAAGCCAACCTCATTATCAGAGATTTTCTCATCATCATCATCATCATCATCATAATGTAAACCGTGCAAACTCAGTGAAACCCTCTCCTCGTTCCTGGAGCCTAAAACACTGGCTGCCCCACTGCTTCGAGGACCCTGAAGAAAAAAAACATAAACAAAAACTATATTAAAGCAAACATAATGTCAATACGTAAATACAAAAATGTATTCTGGGTAAAGTTTTACTGGAAGGGAAGTCTTGAGAGGTTCCAGCCCCCCTGAGCTGCCGAGGGACCCCCTGGCAGATGTGACAGACCCAGAAAGAGGGCCTTGCCCCAAGATGTCTAAACCTCTAAGAGGAGCCAGAGTACGCAGCGAGGACGGTAACGGCCCTAAAGATGAACTCAGTGCCTACAGAAAAAGATGGAGAGTCAGTGAAGAAACGACAGGCTTCCCACTGAAATCTTTTCCCCCAAAGAGTTATCAAATCAGATGAGAGGATTCATGTTTTAGAGTTTTATTTAGTTGAAAAGGAATGGTGACTCTCTTATGATCGAGACCCTAAAAAAATGTCTAAACATAAATCTTTTAATTGTTAAAAATGTACAACATAAAATCCAGTGGAGTCACTAACTGCTGGAGTCTTCAGTGGTTCTTTCTTCCTCTTTTCCTTTTTTTCCTTCTTCTCCTTCTTCTTCTTTTTGTCCTTCTTAGCTCCTTCCCCCCCAGTGGCGCCTATGAGCGGGTTGCGCTTGCGCTCCTGCACCACCAGGCGCCGGTAGTGCTCATCACAGGGGTGGTTCCAGGTGGACTGACCAGTAGAGAAGTTGAAGTAGTAGATGTCCCCCGTCACGTCCTGGCTGCCACGAAAGAGGAGAGGAAAAATCACTTTGAGCTGAAAATGCTGAAAGCACATAATTTATCTCTATGATTTATCAGTAACAAATTAAACTAGGGTAGTAAACCAGCATACTGGAAAACTATGAGGTAAAGTCTAGTGAGCATTTAAATTTTGCCCTCTTTACTTTGATGCCCTTAGATAATTGGTGAACAAAGACAACTTGTTCCCTTAAGGAACAGGATGGTGTTGCTTAATGTGGAGAGGTTTAAAGTATAGGCGTGCTCGGCTATGAAAGACCCAATTTAACACACTGAAGGTAGTCTTATTCTTCATGTATTAACAACATTTATTCAATTCCGAATAAACACACACAAAAAAATAACACCGTGCTGTACTAACTTCCTGTTGAACTCAGATAATCCTACTGGGGAAGAAGTTTCTTCTTTACTCACCATGGTTTCCACTCAGGAGGCAGAGGGGCGACTATGCCCTCTCTGGCCAGCCACAGAAGTTCCGGCTCATTGTCGGGATCAATGTCAATCTCTCTCGCGTACTCATGGATCTCTGACCACCAGGAGTGAGAAGAACATGGGAAAATATGAACAGAAGATTATCAATTTTTTAAACATTTCTGTGGTACAAGACATCATTCTATGTTACTTTATTATTACTGAATGAGATAAACTATATCAGTCAAAAGAAAAACAGTGAGTCTTGATGAACAGGAATGTGCATCCACACATTGCGAACACCAGATCAATCATGGGAGTGATGAATCAAACAGAAGTAAACTTCAGAAAACTACAATTATCAAACAAGTGACTTAATAATGAATTTGTTTTTGTAAATGTGATTTCAGAGATAATCTGAGAGAACAAATCTGGTCATCCTTGATATCTAGATGTTGAACATTCATCAGGAAGAAAGGAAGAGGTTGAGGAATGATAGAAGGATAAAAGAAAAAACAAACAGGAAGAAAGAAAAAAGAATCATGGATTATGGGGAAAATGGATACACAGATGGAAATCAGTTTTAGACAGTTGGAGAGGAAATATAACTTATAATATCTATCAAAGATTTATCAACACTTTATTTCCTCTTTCAGTTCATTCCTTTTCCTAACTCTCTCTGGCTCAACTGTTAGGATTGTGTATTTAAAATTATTCTCGTGATCTTATATCTGTCCGTGCAATTTGACAATTTTCCAAACTAACCAGACGGAGATCCAGAGAAACACCATTAGATATACGATGAAATAATACACTGATTTGATGAAATGAGTCTTGAAGGAGTAAGGACATTGAAGCAGTCGATTTGAATTTTGTGTTTAATTTTGTTTGTGTCTCAAGGAATATTATTACATCTTTTCTGTAATGTTTGTAAATCATTTTTATAGTAACGTTTGGTGTGGACCACAGGAAGATAGTCTTTATTACGGTGGAAACTAATGGGGATCCTTAAACAAACAAATAAACATTACAACTGCTACAAATTTTATAGTCTTGGGTTTTCCAACACTCTCCAAAGCGGTCAATTTAATCAGGTTATGGTGCGTACCTTGTTCAGAGGGGATGTAGCTCTCATCGTAGTCCTCCTCAAGTATCAGCTGGTCTCCTATGAGAGCAGCCGCTGTCATGGTTACTGCAGAGAGACGAGAAAAGCTGGTTCACAGAGCAAAAATCTGATGCTAACGTAGAATAACCTGGTGAAGATGGAACCGCGCTCACTAAAATATCTTTAAGGCAGTCTCCCTCACCGCGCTGCGCTAATAATAGGATTACAGAATGAGATAACTTCACAGGTCGGCAAAGAGAAAAAAACCAGCACCATATAAATAGGCGAACTGAGTCCAAACCGCCCGCATTAGCAACTACAGAACAGCAACTTCGAATGAAAACATTTTATGAGATATTGTATTATTGCGTAGGATGGGGAGTGTTGGAAGAGCTTCGATGTTAGCTTAACGTTAGCTCAGCAGGCTTAGTATTTGAAGAAAAACTCATTCGTAACGGTCAGTTCACCTTCCTTACCTGAACCGCTTATTCATCGGAACTTTCAACAGTTCCAAGAAGTTTCCAGCTCTTCGTGAAAGCCGCGGTATTATCAGAAAGCAATAATGGACGAACAGTTACGATATAAACATCATCTCCATGGACGCTTTTCTTGTTTTCTGTAGCTCTGACTGGCTGAGCCACGTGACGCCTTCATGTAAACTCGGATATTGTGGTTTCACCAAGACTGTGAATTTCCATATGTCAGTGTCAATGAATGGAATAACATAACAATAGATTCTGCAAAAAAAAATATTTAATCATATGTCTATCAACGAATATTACGCAAAAATAACTTTTACTTGTCACATAGGAAGTATAGAAAATTGTTATGGGAATAAAGCATCCGTTTTTTGTATTTTATTAACATGAAGGCAGGTTTTCTTTCACCCTTTCATGTGGTCTTGTTAAATATCTCAAACCTGAAGTTTATTTATTTATTTACACATGTGCGTAGTAATTTACTCAGTTACATTTATTTTAGTACATTTTGGGAAAATTGCATTTTTAGTTTTACTGCATCGTACTTTTACTTAAGTAATATTATTATGAAGTGCCACTACTCTAACTTGAGTACAATTTTGATACTCTATCCCGTATTCATGTTTATGCTCTACCCACTGTGAGTAACTTCAGTCATATTTTAATCAAAAATATGAAATGTTAAAGTGAGACCTTTTGTTTGTACAAGCTTGATCAGATGTTTAAGTCTGTTGTGCCATTTGGGGGGAAAGAGAGGCTACAATAAAAACTATATATTGCCACTGGGAGTACTTTAACTTGTTCTAGCATATACTGTATACACATTATCTATTGTAAGCAGTAGTTTTGCAGGTTTTTTGCTGAAAAGATTTGATTTGGAAAAGTGTTTCTTTTGCTTGAATTTGTTATTTTGTTAATATGTTATTTATCTGTATTGTTTAAATTTTAGTTTTTAAAACACCAAATTTGCACATTACTTTACATTTTTTGCTTGCCTGATTCCATCTCCTTTAATTTTTTTAATCAGATGTTAAGATCAGTTTGTCAGAATATAGCCTTTTTGTGAAATACTTTAATTTTATTTGAGTTATTTTTGAAGTAGTGCTGCTCATACTTGAGTTTAATTTTTGGCCACTCTTCCCAGCTTGGTTTATTTATTTATAACTGTCATACTAATAGTGTGCAATGTAGGCTGGAATATTGTAAAATTTAAAGTGATGCCTGCAATTTTTGTGGATATGAGTTAGCAGAAGAAAAAGCAAGTTAAAACAATTTGGAACAACTTATACAGAAAAATTTGTTTCTGGAAGAAAGTGAGACAGGCATCTCTCAAAAGATAATAAATTATATAAAGTAAGTACAAACTTTGAAAAAATAAAATAAAAATAAAGAAAGTCAATAGCTTTCTCATCTTTTGAGAGGTGTTTGTTCTCTTTCTTTTCAGAAAAGAATGTCTTGGATGAATGAAAACAGTTAAATCTAAATTTGCAATAGGTATGAATAGTTCTAATCAAGTCAGTTTCTGGCTTGAAGAATACAGTATGAGTCCCACTGATACAAAAAAATTTTCATCATTATTATCAGCACAGGACTGGTTGTCCACAGATGATGGCAGAATTGCAGCTTCAAATGTACGAACATTATATAGTATTCCAAGATTTGACCACTAGAGGACAGCCGAGAATATAAATTCAGAAAGTGGGAACGGAATATGGATGGGTGGATGAACAAAAAGTTTTTGAAGCTCTTTATCAATGATAATTGACTCTGAAACTAAATTATAAATTTAAGTCTGCAAAAGTTAGTTAGCTTATCTTAATGGGGTGCAAGTGATTTATTGCATTTAAAAGAAAATTACTTCCTGGTTTTTAATATACCATTTCTGCTTTTGTGAACAGTAAATGCAAATACATCCACTGCAATTCAGGATGAATCAGTGGAGGTAAAATGACAGAAAATAATTCAGTGGTTTCCAGAAATCTGCTCCAATTCACCCACATGCACGGGTGGACAGCAAATCATCCCTATCGTGTCTGTTTTATTTAAGTATCAGGGTGAATGGCCTCTTCATCTTGAGCAATGCTTTAGAATCACAAACAGGCCTTGAAACTTTGATGACCAACACCTACGCAAAGCACACAATCCCAGTGTGAGGTTGCACTTTGTAACATATTCATTTCTAAGCCAATTACACGATGGATGTTACGGTAAAACTGGTTTAGTAATGTCTCTATCGGAGTCTTCAGTCACCAGTGATTCCTTCATATTTCTACTGCAGGTCTGTTCAGTTCTAAAATGCTGCTCTGGTGTTATGCATCATGTAGTGAAATGTACATTTTCCAAAGAGTTTCCCTTTTGTCTCTCCAGTTCCCAGAATAGTTTTCTAAAAGTGTTAGCTGATGGCAAACTATGATTTTAATTAAAAACAGTGAGGCATGTAGTGATTTAACAGTGTTTATCAGGTCTTTCATGACCTTTCACGACTTTCTGGATGAATTCTCTCAACACACTAGGAGTAATTGTGATAGACTGGACACATCTTTGAGCGTCCAGCAAGCATGTTCTCTCCATTTGTGGATAATGGTTCTTATTGTAGTTTATCGAAACCCCAGGAATAGCTTTGTAACCTTTTCCATACCAATAAATGTCATTGACACTGTTTTTAATCTGGTCTCTTGGATCTGTGGAACAGGAAAGACTTCAAACTTTGAAGAGTGAAATGTTCTAACAAGGTTATGATGTACTCATTTCAGTAAGTCCCAACGTTTACTGTCCATCTCAATAAACTCGGTTATCTAAGGAACAGAATCTAGAACAGCAAATGGCACCAGAAACTCATAAACAGGGAAGATAATGTTCTTTATCACTGATCAAAGAGCCAACTCACTGATTTCTGGTTGCCATAGAACTTGCCCAGGTGTGTCCTCAATTTTCTTCGATTGCTTTTGTCAGTATAACACCATGTGAAAAAAGAAAGTAAACTCTCAGTACACAAGAACTAAAATCCTGACCAGATTGGATTGTCACTGATTTGATCTGGTTCAGATGCAAGTTTAAAGACATAAGTTGTGCTGCCAGCTTTTTTGATTACAGAAATGTTTTTTTTTCTTTCTAAACACAGGAGACTGACAGTAACTCTGGAGGAGCTTAAAAGATCAACAGCTCAGGTGGGAGTACACAGATCAGAGGCAATTGTTGAAAGAAAACCACAAGAGTCATGCTTGCTGTTTGCCAAAAGTATTTTGGGATAAATAGTAAACAAACAAAAGAAAGAACTCCATGAAAAGCACAAGATAAAACTAACTATAGATTACCCTGAACCCAAATTGAAACATGGAGGTGGCAGCACCATGCTGTGCTGCTTTGCTTTGCAGGGACATGGAAGTTGGTCAGAAATGACACGAAAAAGCATGCCACTAAATAAATGTTAGAGGTTGTAAGAGGTTGCCAATGACATTAGACCTGTGCAGAGTGGAAATCCAAAAACAAACCACATTTTAAGATTTTTATTTATTAGATTTCTTTTATCTGCCATGTACTTTTTCCTATCCATCTACCTTCTCCTCTGGACTGGATTAAAATTAATACTCTAATTAAATTATGCATACTCATATGAACTTCATTCATTAAATAAGGTTCAAAAAGAAGTGTCTGCACTGGATTTTGTATAGAGGTATTAAAGTAAAGGAGCTAAAAAGATATGACTGTTAAAATGTATGGGTTTTATTGATAAAAGCATGTGTCTACAGTATTTTCTGAAACTCCACAAGTAACTGCTACTTTGTGCTGATCTATCACACAAAACTTCACTATTAAAATGTATCAAAGTTAGTGTTATAAATGTAACAAATATAAAAGGGTTAAAGATTATGAAACTGTTTTGTGGCCACTGCACATCTATAGTATCAGAATGGAAGATCACTTTTTTATGTCTGGATATTTTCAATAAAAGCTCTAGAAATGAAAAAAAGCATTTTTCTTAATATGTGCGATGAAGGGGTAAATTAGTTTATGANGTTTGTCCCGGTTATCTGAGTTCAGGGTGGATTGTCTTGCTTTGCTGTCAAGCTTTCCAGCCCTCAGGATGTTACAACCAACAGTGCTGCTCTGCTAGAGAGACTTTGTCACAAATGTCTGTATTAAAGAAGAAGTGACCTTAGCAGATGTGATATTGCAAAATCACACCACACAGTCAAAATGGCTTGGGTATAGCGATTTACAACGGTGTGTGCTTTGGAGAAAAATAAGTGCAAGCAAGTTGTTGCTTACAGCTGAGATAACCACCCCTGCTGGTCTGAGAGCAGCGCTCCGCCAAGGATGCAGCTGGAACAATTAGATGACCTTTGACCCCCAGCTAGCACATGATCAAATGTTGGATTTTCTGATAAAATATTTAGCAAACCCTGTGTAATTGTTTAATATGTTCATGGAAGTAGTTTGTATTCATCAGGAGAAAAATTAATGTTCTAAACAAGATTTAATCAAAGTCACAGAAGAATTCCTTTAAACAGATCAAAGTTTCTAAACCTTCTTCTATTTCTGACACATTAGGACTTCAGAAACTCTTCTGCCAGCAACACTACCGACAGCAGGTATCTACAGACGCAGATCGGCTTGGAATGCTGAATCAATGCACAGCAATCCAAGGAGTCTCAAAGGTTATTGTTCCAGATAAGTTTCCTCTCTGACACAGCCTGTTTCACTCATGATACTTTTGCAACATACCAAACAATTTTTCCAAGATGATAATAAACATTTTCTGAGACACCAAGATACTTTGGTGGAATCCACAATATGTTAGAGTCTGGAAATGTCTTGCAAGACTCAAGATCCAGAGTTACTTTTACAAGACCTCTAATCTCTTTTGCATCACCTACAAAGGGTTTAGCAAAATTCTCAGTCAGTCAGATTGATTCTGAATATGTTTTAGCAAAATGTTACAGAGAATTACGTTGCTTCTAAGAGACTATCTTTAAGATTAGTTTTTGGATGACTTTTCTAAAGTTTTGCAAGATCCCGAGTTACTCAAAAAATTGTATGATCCTGCAAAAGGTTAATGAAATCCCGAGCAACTTTTGAATGAGCCGATAAAAGTTTTTCAAGACTGTGCAAAAATCAAAATTTTTTCTCTCATGTCTCTTTGTGCATTTACGCTCCTTCAAGACCTGATGGCATTTTTTTTAAAATGGCAGATGCAGAAACACAACAGAGACAAAAATATAGCAAAATGTGGTTTTCTTTTCAGATGAAGAAGATGGATACATCTCAGCATTTTTGATTAGATAAAAAAATAAATAAACTAGTCTTTCCATGCAAATGTTTCCATGTGATGTGTCCTCACCCACCATTGTCACAGTTTTCAGCTTGTCTGGAGCATTTTGTTAATCAGTTTCAGACAA
>CAEGAG010300505.1:0-12977 GCA_903067065.1 Brachyrhaphis terrabensis | reverse complement strand
TTTCCAACTTCTCCTTCTAGTTCATGCCTCTTTTGGTAAACTACCTCCAGACTGACATTCTCTCTCTCTCTCTCTCTGTTTTCTTGTACTCAGATCCTTCAGGTGAAAGTGAGCAAGTTGGAGGAGCTGATTGAATTGAAGGACAAGCGGATTCAACATCTGACATGTCTTTCAGAGATGTACAAAACTAGACTACAGCTAGTCAGTCCATGAGTCACCACTGGCTCAGCGGATAAAAACCTTTTTTTTTTTTGCCACATCGGTATTTGTTTTAAGATGTAATTATTAAAGAACAACTACATGTCCATCCGTCCTTTTATTCTATATTAGGAACATATTTGGCTCTAAATTGTGATAAATTATTTTTTGAAAACGTATAAGTTATTAGATATATGCAAAAAGTATTTGCCCTATTATAAACTTCTTTATTTTCATTCCTTTTCTTCCCATTACCATTTAAAAAGACATTCAGTATGAGACAACGATAACCTTAGGAATTCCAAATTGAAGTTTCCAAATAATGATTTAATTTCTTAAAGAAAAAAAAATATCCAAATAATCTGACTAGTTGTCCAAAACTTAAAATGCTAAAACTTCCTACGGAACTGGCAATTAGTCATATTATGCTGCTGCAGTTCCATTAATTCTTCACAATTGAGAGTTTTGGACATAAAAGCTCAATTTAAGGTCAATTCAATTCGAATAACTATTTTCTCTCCAAGGGGCAATTTCCAAACAGTCTTCTAATTCTGTGTTATTTTGTGAGCTCCTGGTCAGTCGTCAGAAAGTTCACTACTCTCTATGTTTTGCTCCATTTGTTTATGGCGGTCCTTATTATGAAGAGTCCAAGCAATCTTTTCCAGATTGATAGATGTGAATGACGTTGTGTCTCATTTGATCTTAAATATCTGTAGGACACAGTTGAAATTCAGGTGTAACAATTTATAGCAGAAAATATTGTGCAGTTATTAGAAAAAAGACATATCAGACCTCGGATCTAATGTTTGTGCAACTGAGTCGGATCACTTTTTCAAAACTGTAAATTTTTGTGCATCCTCGAAAATGCAATTTAAAAAAATTGAGGAATTTCTTGATTTTACAGGTTTTGCAGTAATTTATTTCAATGTAATTTCACCCTGGATGTGTGAGCAAGTGGCATTTGAATCTTTGATAGGAAAGCACCCTTAAGCAAACTAGTTTCAGCTGTAGGTTTGTATGAGTCGCTTTCTAATTAAACTTACTGTCATTTTCAAGTATCTAAGTGTGAAAATGATCCAAAGATAGAACACAGTTCTTATTGACATTCTTTTTACAGTTCAGTGATGAACTTAAAGAATGACTCAGTTCATTGATCAGAGATGACCAAATATAGTCAAGTGTTCCTCAATCTGTGCTGTGGTGGCGTAGGGGTTAGTGCGACCCACATTTGGAGTCCTTGAGTCCTCGACGTGGCCGTCGTGGGTTCGACTCCCGGACCTGATGATATTTGCTGCATGTCTTTCCCCCTCTCATTACCCCCTTCCTGTCAAATATGGGACATAGAGCCCACAAAACAAAAAGTGTTCCTTAATCTGCAGTCTAAAAACAAACATTTCTTTCAATTGAAAAATATAGTTTATCTTTTCTGATGGATTTTATTCAATTAACATTATACTAGAAAGTCAGGTCACCTTCTGAGCTTCACTGTTGTATATGAAATTGTGACCAGCAGGGGGGAGATCCTTTTAAAAGTTGTTTATAAGATGCACCGGCACACAGACTGTGAATAGTACACAATAGTTTAATAAAACAATTTCCTTAAAACATTTCTCTTTTAAAAACATGGCTTCAGGCCTACTACTCAGTCTCTGGAAAGAAAAGGTGCCATGTGAGGTAAGGACAACTCGTAATTATTCCAAAGAAAAACAAAAACATGCACTACAAAAAAGAACATTTGTAATTTCAATTATGCACAACAAAGACAAAATTTCAAAGAAAAACACCTCAAGCAATGGAACAAATTGTTGTTGTCCAATTTCAGAGTCCTTTCAACAAGGCCAGAGGAGTCATGCCCCGTAGACTAGCCTGCCCAAGCAGCAGCAAGTTTAGTCTAGGGCGGCCCAAACAACCACCGGCAAGACAAGACAGCAGAGTGTCCATAGCGCTGCAGCTCCAAAACAATCATGCGCCTAAAACAGGAAACTCATTAACTGTGGATTCAGGTAAAGTCAATTAAAATCTTAAAGGAGCTAATAATCAGCAAACATTTAAAAAGCTTAAAGAACTACTAAAGATCTAAAAATAAAGACTTTTTAGTGTTTTAAACAGGGTTTACTGGTCAATGACGCAAATTGAAGTCAGCTAATGTTGCAGGCTTGGTCACTTATTTTACCATAAAGTCCAGTCAGACAACATGCAGCACTGAGACAAATTGGACAAAAGAATTATAGAATAAATCATGATTTTGTCCATGTGTGCTTCTGATTTTAAGAGGGTAGCCTATGAAGTTTCAGTGTTTATTTCTCAAAGATATTCAACTTCTGCATCCTTTCAAAAATTACATATGTTTCATACACAGTAACCCCAAAGTTGGACTGTTTCTCACCAACTTCCTCCACTTGCTAAATCTTTCCTTTCTTAAGCAACATGTATAAGGCTGGCTGCCTTTGTTCAGCACGCTGTAAACTCACCATCTGCTGGTACTGAGGAGAACTACACACTGACCACCCACCCATCAACCAACCCACACACACTCACACATTAAACCAGACAGGAGAGGTACCAAAATAGGTTTTATTATTATTATTAATTTTTATTTTTTTTTTTTACATAAGAACATTGTCAAAACTGGAAAACATGTTTGCATAAAAACCTTTCAAAACAAGAAGACAATGTTTCAATTTCACAGATTGTACAAAATATTAACAAAAAATAAATTTCATAAGTGAATCATACCCCTCCTTTTGCATCAACATTTGAACCCGTCACCAAAGCAATGCAGAGCGTAGAGGTCAGGTAAACAAGCATTAGTAGTGTCCACTGCAAGCTGCGTTTTCAGTCAACTAGAATCCAGATGGTGCCTTTTTTTAAGTTTACAGGACTAACTAAATGTTTCAGTATCTTTGGGAGTGACCCCCTGTAGTAATTAAGGCTTGAATTCTGTATCGCAAAAGATTATTAAAGTTAAAGAAGCCTAAAGTGAAAGAAAAGCATTAAAAAACCCAAAAACCCATTAAATTCTAGCACCAACTTGCAATATCAGCCTTTATCTTGAAATGAAGCTGCTTGTTCCTGGGATTAGTTTAAAATTAAATTTCAATAAAACTGAACAAACACAGTTGTGTTGAAAATAATAGCAGTGCAACATCATTAACCAGATCAATCACTATTCTGGGTGAATTAATTAAGAGAGCGGCCCTAGCGAGCTTTCAATTTGCAGGTATGATGTATTGGTCAATGGAACCCGAGTACAACAGAAATATTTTCATGGTACTTTGATTAAAAAGTTGACTTGGAAAAAAGGAAACATAGTGTGTTAAATGGTGGCTGCTTTGCTAAAATGATCTTAAATGCTTTATAATTGAACCCAAAACCAAAAAGATGTGGACAAAGAGACAAAATAGTTAACCACCAAACACTGGTCTAAGGTGAGAAGGCTGGAATACGTGATCGCAGGAACCAGAAGTAGATTCCATGCTACAGATGTGAAGCACTTAGGAACAGTGATAAACAACTAAATATTATTCCAGCGAGTCAAAGACCTGAAACCTCAAGAATTTTCTTCAGTTTATGTATTAAATGTTTGAGATTGAAGATTCTAATATTCCCTTAACCTTACTTTCTGTAGAGTTATAGCAAGTTTGATTATTTTTGTTCTCAATAATAATTGAGAACAAAAATAATAATTCCAATGTATGGAAGGCAAAGTTAAGGTTAAAAACGTTCCATTTTAAACCCACTGCTGATATTTTGAGCACAACTGTATGTTTAACAGCTTATTACTAATCGGGAGCTGTGTGTTGCCATTAGACCCTGAAAACCCATCAACATTACAGTCATTAGCAAATTATCAGAAGTTTCCAGTCAAATTTTAAGAGTAGAAAAAGTAAACAATGACGAAATTGGAAGATTTATGCAATTACTTCAACCTCAACAAAAGCTTATCCTCACAATATAGACAGCTATTGTGAGTTGATTGCATACAAAAAGGTGTTAAGTGCAATCAAACCTTCACCATCAGTCATTCAGTTTAGGCTTGAAAACAATTTTTTGTTTACTTTTTTTTAAAAAATTTTGACATAAAAGCAATGCATGGCTCAATAATAAATCAAACAATAATTAGAATAAAATAAAACGTCCTGAGAATTTACATTTAATTATATCTGAACAAGCTGTGTAAGTAGACAATCATGGGTTCTATTTATCTGAATTAAAAAAACAAAACAAAAGCAAAACAAAACATGCATAGCCCTGTTAATCAAAACCAAACAAGCATGCCGACATCCTGACAAAACAAATCCCCACACCTCTACTGATTTATTCCCTGTTAAGAATCTTAATTTAGTTTAATAAGACAAAAAATATGAGTTTTGTCCCTTTTCCTTCACAGTAAATGTCACAGAAAGTCAGCAAACCAATAGATTACAAAAAAAAATAAAAATCCATAAAAATAAAGCAAACAGCCAACAATCTGATTTATCCACTACTCTGCTCCACAAAACGTCAAGATCTCTGAGACAAAGGTAGATTAACTGCTGGGATTATTTTTATTGTATCTTTAATGTTGAAACATTTGTATTCAACCAGACTAAGTGCCAAAACTTCACCACGAGCAGCATGGGGCATGAGGTGGTAACCGATTGGGTCTCAGGCGTGTATCAAGAGAGGACAGCCAACCACTAACTTGTTAAAAGAAAACAAATGGCACAGATGACTTTAATTACTGTCTCCATCCAACTTAATTAGTGTCACCAGTCAAGTTTCAATGTAGCTCAACCAGAGGTTAGAAAAACAGTAACTCATGGCGATCACAAGTCACATCTGCTGCACATAAGTAATGAAAACGGCTCCAAAAGCAAAGTTAAACGCTGCACTGATTTAAAATAAAAGGAAAAAAAGCAGGTGTACTTTCTGTCACCTTCCCAGACATAAAGTCGGCATCGTTCTGTTTCCTTGTAAGACTCACACTGTGTCCCAAACTCTTACTTTTCACTTTCTCTCTCTCTGCTCTGTAGATTTAAGACTGAAGTGTGCTGTTCAACAAACTAGCAGCAAAGCAACGCATGTTCAGTGACAAGACCGCTTTGCATCAGGTCGTCCTGTCCTGTGCAGAGGCTCAGCTGTGGACTCACTGTGACTTTTACTTCGCTTTAGACAGTTCCGGTTCAACGTTGGATAAAGTAGGCGAGGGCACAGGTTTAGTGGCGCTGTTCGTCCCCTCCACAAATATGTTAGGAATGTCCTGGCCAAAGTAGATCTTACTGTTAGCCGCTATGGCCTGGTACTTCATGAGCTCCAGGTATTCCGGTGTCAATTTCAGCTGCAAAGATTTAGAAGAAAAACAGCTTATTATTAATGCATATCATCACATGAAAATACTGGTGTGTCTCTTAGCACGACATGGCTGAAAATAAACCCAACACAGGTTGAGAGGGTGGGAGGAGTTAATAACAGGTTCATAATCTGACTCAGCTGAGGAGGATATTTTTATGGGTAATCAAAACGTTTTCCTTTTTTTAGTTTTATTAGCGACAAAATGAGCTATTTAACAATATTGTACTCGATTGGGATCCCACTGTAGGAAGTGATTTATTCATCTTCTTACCCTGTTTGCTTCTGCAGATTTGGCAGCAGTGTAGTATTCTGCATCAGCCTTCGCCTTCTCCCTTGCCACGAAAGCAGCATCTAAAACAGAGAAACAGTTTTAAAACCATCGAGAACGTCACAGAAACTTCTGAGAATCTCAACACGCGATGCTAACCTTCTATTTCAGAAATCTTCTTCTCCGTCTCTTTCTCCATGACTTTCTGCTTGTACTGGATTTCTGCTACTTGAGCAACCTTTTGAGCCTCTGTTGGGTAAAACAGGGAAGAAAACAGTTAACTGTGCACCAAGACATTAGCAGATTCATCTACAGTAAAACAACAGATTTACCAATAATGGCTTTCTTCCTTTCGGTCTCTGCTTCTTTTTCTACCACTTTCTGAGTCTGCGCCGTTATTAACAGGCGGGTCTTTTCAGCCTCCCTGTACATACACACAAAACAAAAACAAAACTAAAGAAAGCTTTGGAAAGTGTTTTGCCAGCTTTCACCTGAGAGAATAGGTTAAAAAATAAATAATAGTATTCACTAAAAAATGTGTACTAAAGGATTATAAACTCACATGAGTTCAAAGTTCCTCCTGATAGTTTCTGGGATCTTTGGCTTGGTAACACGGACTGCCTTTAACCAACAAGTGAGCATAAAGAGGAAAGAAAAACGATATGCTTTTATATAAAATTTATTATTTTTATAGTATAGTCAAAGTTCAATGATTAATCATTTACCAACTTTGTGTCATGAAGTAGAGAAATGAAGAAATCACAGTTCAAGTGAAGCGTTTTTTGTTTTAAATACCTGAATTGTTAGTCCAGGTGCCATCGCATTAAGATCTTTCTGTAATGCAGTCTTCAAATTCTCATCTATAATATCTGTGAGACACAAAAAGGCTAATTGTGTCAACATGCAATCAAGACCACTTGAAGGGTTTAGGAAGAAAAAAAACACACTAACAACTACATTAAAGTAAAGTCAATTTCTTACCAAACAATTCAATGTAGACCTCCTGCAGAGTGTGCACGCTGCAGAACTGGTTCAGTTCATGGTGAATCTTGTTGAAAATTAGAGTTTTGTCATAATCAGCTGTGTAGTTCCTAACAATATCCACCACTGAAAACACAGATTCAAACGGTTATAGCAAAAACTATGCAGACTAAGGATAGTCAAGAGAATGTCCATGTTAAAAGGAATTTTAACATGTTTTACCTGCTGAAGGGACCAACATGTTAACCACTTCTATCCTGTCAAAATAAATCATCACACCTCCACTGTGTAGAGAAAGAGAACAGAAAAAAATATATATATACATTTTTAATAAAATAATTTTCTGGAAGTGGGTCTGTTTCCAAAAAAAGATATTGTATCAGTAAGTGTGGGCGAACCTTGTTCCACAAGGCACATTCTTGATCTCATCGGTCTGAAGCGTAGTCTGAAACAGAGACCCAATAATACACATTTTTATATCTTATTAAAAGCCCAAATTATTGTAAAGTGACACTAGTGTTGAAACATGTTAACTAAAACAACAATGTAATGTCAAATATGTAAAATTCATGAGTTCATTAATGTCCTTGGAATTATGATTTGTCTGAAATATAATTTTTTATCTTGTGGCTCTGGGATGACAATGCAAATCATAATCATCGCTGAAGGATGATGACCCCTCTATTAAAAAAAAAAAAAAAAAAAAGCAGAAATTACCTGCACTGATCTGTATGTGGTGATGAAAGGCAGCATAATGTGATATCCTGGGCCATTGGGAGAGGTCAGCAATGCGCCACCTCTGAAACAAATATAAACAAATGCTTTGGTCAGAATTGACCACATACATGGACTCTTGCAAAATTAAGAAAGACATTCACAGACACACAAAGTGTGTGCAACTGGGGTTTTGACTTAAATTTTGGAGGCAGTTTGGTCTAAACTAACAGGTTACACTATGTGGATGTCGTCACAGAGTGAAGTCTAAAAGTTAACGCTTTTTCTTAGTACCAGAAAGATACTACGGTTTTTATTTGCATGGTAACATGACCAACCCCTTTAAACCCTCGATTATCCCTGCTTGCAATCATCAGGAAATTTCTTAATTACAGTAAAACAGGAAACAGACACAGATATTGGTGAATGGCACCAATCACTAGCAGAAGATGTTAACACTAATTCATCTGTTCTGAAATAACAGTTAAATCCTGATCAACAGTTGTGTACAAACTGTTCTCTCCCCCTTACACACACACACAGTGACATTGCATATTCTCCCAAAACAAATGATTGTAAATGACTGAAAAAGTTTTATTTTTTATAGTTACACACAATTGCTGATTTAATAATCTAACATGACAGCAAATCATAGCTTTTTTCCCTCTTAAACATGACAACTTATTTATTCTGACTGATCTTGTAGAAAGAGAAATGCAAAGTCTTGTGATATTATATACTTTAACATTTCAAAGGGTCAAATAAAGCCATATTATTACATACAACAATACCTGTAGTAAACAGCAAGGTGTCCTTCCTCTATCTTGTGAATAGAGGAGTGCAAAAGGATGGCCATCATCCCTGCCATTGTTGCAAATACTGCCCCTACATGCGGCATCGTCATCCTCACTTGCTGTCACCTTCAGGAAAAGAAAAGAAGCATAAACAGTTAACTGTCTGTGTATCACTTAATCAAACCATAAATAACAGAAGCGTTCAGATACACAGAAACTGTCTGCAGACAAGCTTCCAGCCACTTCCCATTTCTTGGTCTACAATTGCTGAAAGTCTGATTTTGAAAGGTTTTGATGCAGCTTATGACCTGTAAGTAACACATTGTCTTGTCCAACCTGTTCAAGGCAACAAAAAGCTGCAGAAGAAACATTTGAGCCATGAGACCTTGATGATGAAGAGAAAGGTAAAACATAGATGTTATTTGTAGATAAACCCCACAGTTTAATTTAAACAGACGTAAAAACGGGCCTACAATATTCTTCACTTGCAATTTTGAGATACCCACTGCACAATTGTTCACCCAGCAAGTATAATGTATCCTATCGTTAAATCAGGTGAGTTTAGGTAAGGCTAGGCTAACGCTAACAAGAAATGATCAGCTTGCAGAATGAGTATAATACTGAAATTGTTAAATATAATTTGAAATAACAAGATAGCACATTTTTACTACAGTCAGAGTAGTCACCACAGCAGATAAGAGACGCTGACTGAGCATTAGTTTGATCAGGCTAGCCTGGTAGGCAGACTTAGCTAGCTAGCTCTCATTATCTCTTCGGAAGTCAGCAAGTGTCAGCATATGGAGCTTAACGCTAACTTTAGCAGAAAGCTAACAAACTACCTCACCTTTTACATTGCTGAAACATAAACACAATCATGTAAGCGACGAAGCAAACGACTGGCTATTGACATAAATTTACCACAATATCGAACCGTCCCCACCTCTGGTTTTATCTTTCAGCGACCCATCCCCCCTCACACCGCCTCCTCCTCCCGCAGCTTTCTGTCAGCGCTCTTGGGCTGGGCTGGGAATTCCAAATCCTTTCTGAGATCCTCTTCTTTTGGCTCCTGAACTGTTCTTTCTTCTGTACAACACTTGATGCTTAAAGTGAAAGCGTAAGTATGCAAGTTGAAGTTTATTTTTCTAAGATAAGAATATTTTTGAGATTGGGTAAATCTAAACGTTAACAGTTAACCTTTTAGCTCCTGAAAGGGTATTTTTTTTCATCCTCGGAAATGTTTTACTTTTTGATTTTCAGTGGAGATAAGAGTAATCATTGATGATGCATTGAAGATACAGTATATAGTTATTAGGAGTAGCCAATTTTCTTTCGCTTGGCTTTGAGCTCTAATCAGCAAGTCAAAAAGTAAAAATCCTCCCCGCCCCCACTGCCTTTTCATTAATTTGCATCAAAACCAAGAACTGCCACCGTTTGGGCTATAAACAAATCAATCAATAGCACATATTGTTCGATGCACTTTTCAGTTTGATAAAAATCAGGAATCGTTAGTGACAATTTAAAGGATTAATGAGGATAATCTTTTCCTGCCTCATTCAAAACTACTAATTTAATAAACTAACATGTAGCACTTTTTTTATGCATAATAATCAGCTGGGTACCCTATATACTTTTTTGTACATAGTTCATTCTTTAAAATACTCTACTCATTTTTACATTTCTTTTAATCAGACTATGTTGTTTTCAATAATTGCACAGTATTATTTTCTTTATATTGTAAAGTTGTCCACACTGTACAGTACAGTCTCTTACTCTTGATTTTATATTGTTTGTCTTTGTGAATATGAATGCTCCCGTTTACCTTGGTCTTCTGCTTGTACACTTGAATTTCCCCACTGTGGGACGATAAAGAATATTTCCATTCTATTGTAGTCTATAAATGTTTGCTGCACCTCGCACTCGTTCTGCAATCTCAACCCTTTACAGCTCAGAAAGATATTTCACATGACTTCTCATGAGATGGTTATGTCTCTTACATTATACTCATTCTTTTAACCTAGCATCTTGAATTTTTTAGCTCAGTTCTTTCATCTTCTTTTAGTATATGAATAACTTTATGAAAATATTGCCAGCAAACTTTATATATGCAAACTTCAATTGGTTTGCATACATGTAGTTAAAAAGAGAGATAAGCAATAAAGAAAACAGAGGTGAATTATTGAATGTTTTCAACATTTATAAAACTTTCTTCACATTTCACCGTGCAGTTTTATCGAAAACAGTGTCTAACTCCAATTAAATTCTGAAAAAATAAATACGTTCTAGCTGAAAACATTTGTTAACATTCTGTAATATATGAACCTAAAACATGCATAGCTTACTTTGTCATGATTTTTCATATATTATTGTCTTATAGGATTCATGGTAATTACACAACTCAAAACAGAAATATGTCAGATAGTTTAACCCCAGGAAAGGCACTATCAAAGCATTCATTCTTGAAAGCTCTTAGAGCTACTGAGAATCAACTTTGTTTGCTCCAAACTCAACCCAGCTCCAGTCCTGATCCTGTGGAGAAAGAAAAAAAAAAACCTATTAAAACAGCACTTACCAACAACCTTTCACTTATGTTAACACTGGTTTGCAGAGCCAGACATCTGGATTTCATTACTTTCAAACAAATCACTTCAAATTTAAGTTTTACCGAAATATACATTTAAAAGGTTGATAATTTTTACTGCATTAAATGAGAAAGGTATCTTCTTGCATTGAGAAGTAAAAGTGTTCAAAAAGAAAAAGAAATCTGTTCAATCCCCTACAGCCATTTAAAAAAATCTAGGCTCAGACATCCTTTTTTGAGGATGTCTGAGCCTAGATTCATAGACAGAAATTAGGAGTTGTGTGCCTAACTTACTTAATCGACCCACCTACCTGCACTTCTTCTATGCATCAGTTAGCATAATGATTAGCTACTTCGTACTGACCATAACACTTTGCTTCAATTCTTGGGTGGCATCTTGCATCAGGGATGTAAGATGATTCAGATAGCGCTGATTTTCATCCAGAAGTTGTTGAACCGTTTCACTGAAAAAGACAAGAGACTAAATCTGCAGGACGCTCTCTTTTTCCAACAATATAACAATTATAAGACCAGATCCCCTGCTGTGTGGCTATACTGATATTTGTGAAAGAAGGAAAGCAAGAAAAAGAAAAAAAAAAACACAGCACAACAGCACATTAAAGATTTAGTTTTTTCACAGGATGCAACACTCCACACTTATAAAACAAATAATTTACTATGGAATCATATTATTACTAATACATTTTAAAAATCAAACAATTACATACATTTATTCAAAGGGGAAAACTGTGCAAAGACTTTAGCTACTAGAGCAGCACTTATTCTCTTCCTGTAACATTTCACAAGGTTGAATGAACAGAGGGAGGGACCTTTGGCCATTTGTCTTTGCACAATATAGACATAGAAATATCCTTTATTGTCCCTCACTGTGGAAATTCAGATGCACCAATAGCAAAGTGAAAGACAAAAGGAAGCATGTAAATTCACACAAATGTAAAAACAAAAAATAAGAAAAGAAATAATATTAATAGCAGCACAATAACATGAGCATTTAACAGATCTTACCCGTCACTTGGCTGTTTTTGTTTAAGTGACGACAGCTGAGAGTTGCTCTGAGCCTGCAGACAAAACCACGCTCTTTATAAGGTACAAAGCTACATGACAACTAGATTTCATATTGCAGAGCTTTAGCAATATTTATTGAGCTCTTCTGACATACTTACACAAGCAATCTTGAGAAGGAACCAGAACTCTTTCTGTCTCTTTGTTTGCATTTGCATCACTTCAGTTTCTGCAGCTTTGATGTTTGCAACGGCCTTTTCTAGTTTAGGAAACAAATCCACGATGCGCTGCTTACACATCAGGATCGCACTACAAAAACAAACGGCCCCAAAAAGACAGAAACGCAATAAAATGACGATTCACCTGCACTGAGATTTACTAGTTTGTTTGTGTACCTGAAGTAATGAGTAAATTACCTTAGATGAGTGTAGAGGTCTTTTAAAACTCTGTCCTGATTCTGAACCGTTTGCAGTATCGTCCGCACCATGTCTGAGCTATCACTGTAGCCATGTGGAGGGTCGTTACCTGCAGGAAACATGTTAGTTATTTCAGTCATTTAGTTCAAAAATTTAAAGTGTAAATTTGAGGTTAATCACTTAAATATAATTAAAAACCAAAATTACATAAAACCAATGGGAAAAAGATTAAAAACTCTTATGTCGTTGCCATGTTATTGCTAACACAATCATAGGGAAAACAGCTATCCATCAGCAAGTAATGGACACCATCCACAAGAAAGTTTACACATTAATAGAAAGTTGAGTGGAAGGAAAAACTGTGGCAAAAAATGTTGGGAAAACACCAGTGTTATCCCAACCCAGAAGAACTGGGTTCTTTAACCCAGAAACTGAATTAAAAAGAGCTTTTATCAAGTATAGAATAGATACCGTAATTTCCGGACTATAAGCCGTGACTTTTGTCACACGCTTTCAACCCTGCGGCTTATACAAAGATGCGGCTTATTTATGCATTTTTTTCTAATGGCCACCAGGGGCGCTCGAGCAGAAAAGGTAAGAGTGAGACAGGTGGAATATATGTGTAGAAGAAGACGCAAGTTTAATGTAACGTAACACGTCTCAGTGCTCAG
>CAEGAG010300499.1:0-13953 GCA_903067065.1 Brachyrhaphis terrabensis | reverse complement strand
ATCAATATGACAATGTTTTTGAAACCACAGACATTACTGGTTGTACTGGTTTCAATCATCTCAGTTTAAGATGGACTCCCACTGAAATGTTTCAGCTAATGCTAGCATGTTTGGTGCTAACGACAGTTAGCTGTTCAGTTCAAAATCAAACATTCTTCCACTTACTGTGCGTGTTTCAGAGTTTTTAACGGATTTTAATGATGCTTAATGATGAAAAATATATTAAAGTTTATCATGTTTTAAAGTGTATTTCCCAAAATGACAAATTATACCTTCATGCTGAGAAAATGAGTTGTTTTCTACGCACATCCTAAGTTTCTTTCCATCTAGATAACCGCAGCTTGGGCTACACAGTAATATACATGCAGACGGTTCGATGTATATTTACTATGTTTAGTGAGAACAGCATAGTGAGTTGTCATTGAGGATGGAGTCAACTTTACTATGTGGTCCAAACAGAAAACACAGAAAACAGGTGGGAGGAACGACAGAATGAGCGAGAGGAAGGAAGGAAGAGAGAGAAAGAAACGGAAGATGAAACGGTACAACATCAGACGGCCACTGGAACATAACAACACAGAGAGAGACAAGTATTAGGAAAAATGGTTTAATATAGGAGACAGAAGCAAAAAACTGCATCACACAAGAACATACGTTTACAAAAATAATTCTGACTGCTTCAGCTACACAGTTAGTTCACAGAGAAGGACAGAGAAACCGGAAAAACTCTAAACAGCTAAAAGCAAAAAGTTTCTAATTAGTTGATCTCTTTATTAAACTAATACATTAATCCACTGAAGGTGACTAAATACTTCTATTCTTTCTTTTTCTATAATTGTCTTATCGTGTAGACGACACAATACAGAAGTCAAATGAAACTTACCGCTGTTGTATAGACAAACTTGCTCGAACTACCAATAAGTAAAATGAAAAGTCTGACACTCACCTACCCTCCTTTTTGAAAAAGAAAAAAACATTAAAGTGAGGAAAAAGAAGTGAAAGAAATAAAGCCAAAGATCTTTTAGAAAATCTTATATCAAAAGCCAACGTTCTTGATGCCAGCTAGAAATCATACTCGGGGACCAGTCGGGTCAGGCCACATCACCAGGCCAGACAGCGTTTTTCTAAGATTTTTTTGTTGTATCCTTTAATCTCCAGTATAAAAAATTCCACTGGTACAAAATGCATAAGTACAATCAGTTGTAGAAATAGGAAAGCCTGCATTTTTTGTACTTTTTAAATCCCATCCAGTGACAGATTTCCAAGTGTTGTCAAACAAACATACATCACGCTTACAGGATCCACTGAAATGCATTGACTTTGGCTTCTCTCAAGACAATAACTCTGAAACTACTGAAAACCATTTTGAGAGTCAAAATTAACAAAAGCAACAACAGCAACAACAAAAATCTGATTTTTTTGGTAAATTTTTGTAGTTTTTTTCTTTACAGACAACAAGCTCTGTTTTTACGCCACGGAAAGAGAACACACAAAACATTTTTCTCCTCAAAAAACTTGACATAAGCCATAATGCAAAGAAACAACAAGTTAGATTTTTTTTGTCCTTTCAGATTTCAGTATTTGATAAATAGCACTTAAGATAATTAAGAAAGAAGGAGAACAGAGAAGTGAACAGTGACGAGATAGAAAGATTACAACGAGCGTTGGCGATGACAGCCCCTGAGGTGAGCCGCTCCACAGAAACTCGGCTTCTTGTGCTTCCAAAGGCGAGATGCTTCAAGCTAACGCTGCGCCACGTCGGCTGTGTGCAAGTTGGTGCAATTTGGCAGCGCAAAATATCGTTTTTGGACTTTTACAGGTCTTTAACATCTAGCATCTGTGTTTAAATTAAAAAATACTGTGCAAGAGAGAAGTGAGAGTGAAATATGGAGTTGTACAGAGGATATAAAATGTTTACACACCACGTTAAAATGGAAGGTTTTTCTGATTAAGAAAGACCAATTTAACGTATAACGAACAATAATTGAGGCGGAAATATTATCCCACTTTTCTTTAGTTTAGTCCATTTTAATCAAACTCGAGTTTGAACGAGCAGGAAAACTCTGCTCTGCCTACAAACCTCGGTTTGGTTCAGTTGAGGTGAACTCAAGCATATGTGAACGCTAAGAGGACCAAGGGAGTCAGGATGACACGAAAATACTCATATTACAAGACTAAAGTCAGAAAATTAAGAGAAGAAAGTCACTATGAGAATAAAGTCGTAATAATATAAGAAAAGTCATTTTACAAGAATAAGGCCGTATGACAATGAAATTCAAATAACATGAGAATACTCATATTATGAGAATAAAGTAGTAATATTACCAGAAAAGAAGCCATGTCGCGAGAATAAAATAATATTCTAAGAACAAAGTTGTACAACAATGAAGTCGAAATTATATGTCTTGTTGCAGCGCCCCCACAGGCCAGGAGGGGAACAGGTTTGGTTTTGGTTCCCAGTCAAACCGAATCAATCGGACTATCAGGAGGGAAAACAACCCAGATCTGAATTCTGGCCATTTCCTCATTGTTTTGTTGATTTGGACGCTTGGAGAGAGTCGTCCTGCCAAAAACTGAAGTTGTTTGTCTTCAGCTTTCTACCAGAATGCTGAAGGTTTGATATCGATTTGGGACGGATCATGATTCCCTCCACCTTGGTCACCCAGCGTGAGCTGAAAAACCCCCCAGCTTGAAACCATGACGCTGTTTTTCAGTTCAACTTATGATTTTTTTCAAACCAAAACAAATAACCTTACATTTGTTTTGGAGCCTTCCAAGGCGTTGTTGCTAAATTTGTCAAAGCTTATCCTGATTTTCGTACCATAAGAAAATAAACGATGCAGGAGATTTCTGCCAGATGTACCATAAACAAACATCTCCACCACTTTGTTTTAAAAAGTATCGTACTCATGATGTTTTAAACATACCAAACACATAGGGGGCAGTGTCGCGCAAAGCTAAAACCAGCCAATCAGAATCCTTCAAAACAAAGACAACTTCCTGTTACAGATTAAATATGGCGGCAGGAAGTTCACTTGTGTGGACAGATTGAATTACATTTAATGACCAAAGCAGAACATAAAGACGATGTTGATTGGGAATCATGTCAAAGAAAGTGTGAGGATAAATTGGGAGAATCTAAAACCCAGTTTTAGATTTAAGAAGACAAACTGTTTTCTTACACTTTGGTTGGAGTTTCCATAAATGATAATATTTAGGTGGATTAAAGGCCAAAATGCATAAAACTGTATTAATTTTCCGAGATATTGGACTACATGTGTTCTAGGCCTAAAGGTCTGAATCATCTAATCTGATAAATAATCGTGAGAAAGATGCGTTTTAACGGGTGTGTAAACGTTTCAGCTCCACTGCACACAAATATTCCTCTGTTGGTTCTTTAATTTTCCGGCTGTTAAACGTGTAGTTATGGCTGTTTCTTTCTCCACTTTTAACGAATGCAGCATTAAAGTTCCACAATCAGAGAAATAACATTTCGGTTTGGTGTTGAGCATCTAATGAAAGCGGCGCTGCCTTCATCTCGGCTCCGGCCGTTGTTTTTTCCTGTGTGGACCTGCAGACGCGACCTCTTCCTCTTAAGCCAACAAGCTTTTTATTTCCCCCGTCGCCGTTCCAATAAGATGCTCCTCCCGTTTCTAATAACCTCGGTTAGCCTGGGAGACAACAATCCGGAGAAGAGCGCGCGGCGTCCCTTCCCGCCTTGGCGGACGAAATGGAGGAAACCCAAACAGATGGGGCGTTAACGGCACACAGAACTGAACCTGGACTTGGCACAACATCCTCTACCTTTATAACACTGGTGCGACTCTCCCTGGTTAAGGCGACTGGTGAGCTTCTGTAGAAAATAATGCTGCCTTTTTTTTTGTCTTTTTTGCAGACCGTAAACGAGGCTTTCAGGGAGGGGCAGTTGAATAGACTGACAACACTGTGCCATGTAAACGGCTCGACTATGTGAATGTCAATAACACACTTTGGCATCTATACATGATTTTGGCCCATTACACGACGAGACAAAAAAAATAAATAAAAGAGTTGAGCAGCAGATCCGGAGCGTCCCGCCTCCTTCCCGCCGGCCGGCCGACCCGACGGACGGCGGCGTGTGCTTGTTCCTGAACAGATTGAGGCTGAATGAACGAGTCTTGCCCTGTGCTTACATCATGAAAGCTTTCGCTCCTCGGAGGTGATAAACAGTAACGATTCTCGCCATCAGATACAAACGACTCCGAAAGGTTTTTGAACTTAACAATGAGGGATAAGACGGGAATTTAGAGAAATAAGGCTTCGCGTATGACTCTCGCTTTAATATTTTCAGCTGGGATGGAGTCAGGAGAGAAAGCACGGCGAAGCCTGACGTCTGTGTCTGAGCGCGAGAGATGCTAATAAAAACAGAGAGAACAGGAGTGCAAAGATTTGTGGTAAGGCTTTCATGACTCAAACAGCGGTACACTGGCTAAAAATATTAAAGTGATGAGTGTGTGTGTGTGTGTTGTTGGGTAGCAGCGGTTGCTGAAGAGGATTTCACGCTCAGGGGCTCTCATGCACATTTAAAAAGTAAACTGTGAGGTCTGCACGAGAGTGTTTGTGTGTCCATGTGTGCATATGTGTGTATAGATATATTTATATATATATTTATATGACACATGGGCACTTTTTACATCTTTACAAAGAAAAAAGCAAACATGACATTGTCAGGCAACAAGACCACAGAATAGCAAGTTAACAAACTCTTTTTTTAAATCTATACTTTAAATATGAGGGATCCATACAAAACACTTATAATAAAATACCCATGTTATCAAATTATTTCACAAGAAATACACTGACGCGCTAGGCAGGAAGTACCTCCAGGATTTGGCACTAAACTCCACTGATCTTGTCTTTTTTTCCTTATAAGACATTTTGCTGAACAACAAAACACATCTAAATATTGTTTCCCACGAGAGAAATAAAATAATAATGACATTGATGCTTCACGAGCTGACATTTTATATATATATTTATAGGTATATTTATATTTATATATATTTTTAGGAATTTTATATAGCTAATTAACCAACAAGAGATTTAGCAAATAGGGACTCCTTAGAAATAAAATTAAAAAAACAAATTAACTATTATAGTAATATGAAAGGCTTTGTCTATTGTTCAAGTAAACTGATTTTTTTTGTCTTCTATTGAGAAAACATGACATTTAAGACCGTTAGACTTGTGATGAAACCACAACTAAACTCACAAGAAGCACCGACGTTAACGTGGGTTACAGGTATCGTAGTTTTTTTCCTCTATACATTTAAACAGTAGAAAATATAGGTAATTTCATCATGTGCATTTAAAACCACGGATTGTCTATCTGTGAGTCAGTTCAGCAAAAGGTGACACAAGTAGGTAGCATTTCTCCCCCCCAAACAGGGCAAATGTCCTTTTTTATTTTTTTTCCTTTAAACTACTCTAGAAAAAAGTGGTTCTATATATAGACTTTGAATGAGAAACAGAGCCACTTAAAATGGCCTTATCAAAAAACTTTACACTGCCTGAAAAATGTAAAAACCATTAGAGAGCTCTGAGAGTCTAATATTGATCAGACAGTTTTTATTAAAACTGTGTGGAAGTAGTCTTATTTCTCAGAGAAACTGGCACCAACTGCTTCTGGTGCTGCTTTTAGTTTGTTTTTCCGTCTGCAACCAGAAGCAAGATGAAGCGCCAATTCCTGTAGTGAACTTTCAAGTTTACGTTAAAATGAAAGAAGGAAAGAAAAAAATCACATAAAGAATGGAAATCACTTTTTTAACCACAGGTTGTCATTTTTTTACCTCAAAAAGAACATTTGTTCATAAAAATCTCAGTCTTTCTAGTTAAATTTCATATGAATGCAGCTTTATCTGTTTCACATTAATTTATTTTCTTACCCACGCCTCCCTAAAATCCAAATGAGGTCACATGCAAAAAAAAAAGAAACACAAAACCAAAACATAAAACTGATATTTAAAAGTCCAAAAAGCTAAAAGCTGAAAAGATCAGTAGGCAGCGGTGGAGGAGAACCAGGTTATGATCAGGTGAGCTCGGAAAAGACATCAGAGAAACAATGACGGGGTAGGAGGAAGAGGACACTTTTTTTGTTTGTTTTTTTGTTTAAAGTTTTTTTGTTTGTTTTTTTTGGACGCCACGAAGACATGCTAGGCAAACGATGAACTAACAGGCATGGAGATGGGTTGTTCTAAAAGGGGGAAAGAAAAAACGGGAGAGGAGAGAGTTACACACAGAGAGCCAGAGCAGCACACCACAACAGCATCATCTTCCAAAGAAAACCAAATCAAAAGTCAACAACAAACAACAAACAAACCGGTAAACAGCAACACAACACACTGGTTTCATAAGCAGATTTAGCATTAATTTTACATTTCTTTACATACTAGAAAACTGACATTAATGTTATAGATCTATATTTACGAGCAACAACGCACATTCACACCCAAAGCCGTATCCATCACGTCCCAGATGGATGGTGTTGTTTGGGGAGCGATATTTTATTTTTTATCAATTTCCTTCTGTTTTAAAAATTAATTTAAAATTTTACAGACGGGAGGGGGGACAGACAGACAGACAGACAGACAAAAACACAAAAAAATTAAACGTTTAAAACAACCCTAACGAAATGGAAGAGGACAAATGGAGAAGTACGCGTCGTAAAACGTAAAGATGGATGAAGGTCACAGAGACAGGCGGGTTGTGGGAGGGGCTTATGGAATCTGTCACCATGTTTCTGCACAAAGAATAAACAAAAACAAACACTCGCGTGAAAGGAGTTTAAAAACACAGGAGAACTCCAGCAGGTTTCTCCACAGGGTCGAGTTGAGCGATGCTGTTTACTTTATCGGAGTCCAATAACTTAACGATAGGCAATAAATAAAATCATTTTTTCTTCATCTGAGGCAGTAAAAATGTTGTATAAAAATAGAACTGCTTTTTTACAAATAAAATTTACAGGCCTGTGGCTTTACTGTACTTTGAATTATTTTTTTTTAAATCTGTCAACAAACCTCAAGTATTTTCAGATACCCGCCCCTTTAACCCATAAACTTATTTTTGTAATACTATTATTTCTTTCCACAAATTCTGGATTTAGTTTATTTATTTTTTTTCAAATCTACATGCTGTTATAATCTTTTCACATAAAAGACCAATGTGATCCGACCCAGAAAAGTAAGAACAATTTTTTTTAAACTTCTGTGAAATAAGAAAAAACTGTATTTGTACATAAATGACAATGTTTAGCTGGATTTTGTGTATTTTTTTTTGTCTTCTTGTGGTGGTAGAGTGTAACTTTACAGTTAAGAGGCCACGAATGTTTTGCAGCCTTTGCTCCCGGGTTGCCAGCAGGCATCAAGGGGTTTTTCTGAGAAGCAGCGGCAGCCTGCAACCAACACCGTGGAGGTCAAAGGGCGAATGTGCATATTGGCGAGCGCGTTAAAAAAGAGAAAATTTTGAAAAACGAACCCATCACAGCCTTCGAGTTCAAAACAGAAAACTAAAGACGAAAGTTATGGTACCATGGCTCCTTTGTCTCGACTTTCCACTCAAACTAGTCTTTATAAATGTATAAATAATCAATGTAAAAGAATAAAATTAAAGTTTAAAGAAACTATTCTTTAAAAAAAACAACTTTCTTCCACTGTAAAGAGAAAGAAAAGTAGATTGCACAAAGTAATGGCAGAAATGGAAGTGTTCATGTGTGTCAAAAGCTGTAATAAATAATAATAGTTGAAGGCTTACATAGAAATCTTCAAAGATAACCAAGAAAGAAAAGTGCGTCTCCCTCAGGTGGTTGTAGGTCATCTCCCCCTACCTCCCACAATCCCTCTGTTCACCCCGACCCTCCCCCAGCCCCAAGAGGCCACGGCTCGCTTTATTTTCAATAAACGTTTTTTAACCATCACTTTTGCTCTTTTTTAAATGGGGGCAGGGAGACTTACCCTAGCAGTGCTAACTGGGGGAGCGGACAGACCTAGTGCTAAAATCAGTAAGGTTTGCTGTCGTTCTTGGAGCGCTTCAGCTGCACCTTCAGCCGCTTCATGCCGATCTGGAAGCCGTTCATGGCCTGAATGGCTGCCTGTGCCGACACTGGATTGTCGTAGCTGACGAAGCCTGCGGGAAAAAACGGCGACATTTGATGGACGACGCGTTGAGGCAAACAGAGAACTGAACGTTTTGTTACATACTCTACTTCTTCTGCGTGTTGCAAGAACAAAACGATCAATAAAACTCTAAAAAAAAAACAATCTTTAAAGTTTTACTACTACTTGGTAATGTTTATCTTTATTTGTGCAGAATCCCTACAAATTCAAGGTTTTGATACTAAAACAGTTTTTTATAGAAGCTAATTGTATGCAATACTGGAAATAATATTCTATTATACAAACATTCGTCTTCGATAACTGAGTTCTTTAAAAACATAAATATGACTAAATATAATAGTTTTTAAATAAATCTGCACTAAAGGAATTTGCTAGTTGTTTTGTTAGCTAACTACTATTAGCAGTTTTGGTCAACATTTTTGAATTGAAACACTAAACAAAAGTTTAATTTATGACTGAATAAATCGATTAAAACAGTTTTCCACTTCAGCCATTGCTAGCCGTTACGTACTCTTTTAACTATTTCATAAAATAGTGCGAAACCTTCGACTTTCCAAATTGAAATCAATATTCATAACGCTACGCTATGTAGTTCCTTAAAAACAAAAAGCACAAAGCGAGACTGTTAAACTCTGAAATGTGTTAAACTGGCTTGCTAGCACAGCTAGCTTGGAAACCTGTCAACACACTGTGACAGCTAATAGGTAGCTTAGCTAGCTAGCATTTCTGTTACACTTTAGAAAGGTTAAACAAAAAATGATATATGTGGGTCGACTACTACTGCAATTAAATCACATTTATTAAGATTACAAACCTGTTTTCTGTGTGATGCATTATTTGGTATTTTTAGTTAGGTATTAGATATATTGCTGAGACTACACTGTGTGCTAGCTAACAGTTAGCACACAGTTGACTAGCTAACTGTCAACTGTTAGCAAACAGTTAGCTGTTTGCTTCTAGAAATGCTACACACTAACATTTCAAGACATGCTATCTTATGTTGCACTTTAGAAAACGTTAGCAAAAAGAAATATGTCCATTGATTGATAATAAAAATAGTTGTTTTTGTTCCTCAGTAATTGATTTATTTGGCTAACAATAGCCATCTACATTACAATACTACTAAAAGAAATCAATATTCAACACTCCCATAGGATGTAACAGTAACCTTATCTAGTAAAATATGTTTTTTCCGTGTGAAACATTGTTTGGGGTTAATTAACATTTAAATTTAGCTTATTTTGTTGATATAGCTTTCGATTATAATCATTGATCAGTGCGATTAGACAATAGAAGAACAAGTAAATGTACCAAAGCACTTGCTAAGGTTTGTCTGTTTGTCGATGAAGACTTTGGCGGAGACCACGTTTCCGAAAGGCATGAACATCTGCAGTAAATCCTGGTCTCCAAACTCCTGGGGCAGGTGGTAGATGAAGAGGTTGGCACCTTCAGGCCCTGCAGGGAAGGAAGGCGCGACAGCAAAGGTCAGGATGGGGTCATGCTGTTCACATCGAGCTCAGTGGAAACCGGCTGTCGTTATAGGAACGCAGCTCAAACACAACGCTTGGCACATCGTGTGCTGGCCTTGGGTTTACCGCCGCTTCCAAACAAAACCCAGTAATGTTGAAAGCTTTTCATTTTTAATAATTGTATTTTGGCTTGCTACAAACAAAGGATGGGGCTTTTAATTCATTCTTTCAGCTGCATGTTGTCTCTCTTAAGAGGGGTCACGGGTTCCCCAAGCCTCTTATCTCTGCCAAACTAACAGTTGTAGTAGGTCAGATCTCTCAGAAGCATTTCGTTCGCTCTCCAGCCGCCATGTCTTTGTTTCCCTGAAGGGTTTTGAACTCCAGGTAAATACAGACAGCTTCTCTACAGGCACAACAAACGCTATCCAGGCTGGTGTTTGTTTTTACTACACATTTCATCATCTGATTCGTATTCAGGTCTGTTGTCAAAGGCTTTTGGGTAAATGTAATTCCAGCTGCCAGGTTGTATTACAGGTGGCACATCGTAGAAGCACAATTTCAGATGTTTTCTTCTCCAATTTTAAAGGTGTAATTCAAAATTTATACCACAAAATGGAAATTTGGAAAAGATATTAACTGGTTGCAATGAAACTATGTTTTATCCAGAAATCTAGTCATGAAATCTTGGCAGAAAATCCCTTTAGATATATTTGAACCAAAAACCATCACTGTAATAATAATCGTCAAAGTAAGATTTTTCTTAGCTTTTGCTTGGAAAAGAGCTACAACTTTGTGAAACAAATTTAAATCTAAGTAGCCTGAAGCAAAGTTTACCACGTCAAAGCAAATTAAACCTGAATAAATCAGAAAAAGCAGTTCCTTCATTTTTAAACCACCAGTAATTTTAAAACAAACTTTTCTGACAAAAAAACAGAAATATACCAGATTTAGATGATAATGTGTCCATTTGTTGTTGTAAACAGAAAATAAAGTGTTTTCTTGATCATAGATTGCATTATTAATTTAATAATCTTGTTTATCTTCTTCAGTGTATGAGCCAAATGAATGACAGGTTGTTTATCAGTATTTTGCTTAAAGCTACTTTTACAACATTTTGTCAGAAAACTCATCAATGATTTTTATTTTTATTGTTTTTATTTGTGTTTTTACTCCTGACACAGAAAAGAGCTTTTCTGATCTATAACCTGAGAACAGTTGCTAAGGCAACGCGTCTGCATGTAGCGCAGATGAAATAGTGAAAAAATGAGTTTTGGGTTGTTCTTCATAATCCCAACATTGTTTCTACCGCGGCTACAGATGGAAAAGAATCGTCTTTTGGCCTCCAGCTTTGTGCACAGGCACAAACTTTCCAGATATAAACAACATGGAAGTAGTTCTCTTTCCATATCTTCATCTTTTATTTTGAGTGATCCAGCCTTAACCCTCTTAAAACAATCCTTTGGTAAGCTAACGGCACTTTGAGCTCAAGTCGAGGAAAATAAACGACCATTTAAATACAGCAGCTCACCTTGCAGACCACTAGGGGCAGAATACTACAGTAGAGACTAGATTCAGCGTCTTAAACTCAGAGAAAACTAATGAAAGATTCTTAATCTACTTCTCAGGGATCCCAGACTGAAGTTGTCTGCCAGTGTGGATAAGCCCAGACTACTGACCCTCCTTCTGGCTGCCGGCGGCCCCTTGCTGCTGCAGCAGGGACTGGCTGTAGAGGGTGGGCAGCGCTGCGGCGGCGTACTGCTGGATCCCTGAGTAGGCCTGCGTCAGCGCGTCCATGGTGCCTGCCGTGCCGTTGGTGAGCCCTGCGCCGCCAAGGCCTCCGTTTAGAGCCGCCATACCTGAGAGCATTTGAGCAACTTTACATAAAACCCAACAATAAAGAAAGGAGAATGCACTTACTCATTAGCGCTCCCACTGAAGGTTGTGTTTTATCCACACATACACACACTAACACGCACCGACAGTCACAAACGGTACCGTAAAATACACACACAGTGAGGACACATCGACACCAAACACACCGAAGACGAGACGCACAGAGTTCAAGTTTCAACAGCAGGATAAGGATGAGAGCAGCTGATGACGGCCAGAGCTGCAGGAACCAGCATGCAGCAAATCCGACGCAACATCAGCGCCACAAAAAACCACGACACAAAATCACAGACATGTTGATGAAAACGTCTGACAGAACAACAGAATCTGAAACACCAATATTTAACAATTAACTAATTCTACACATCCATAAAAAGACAAACACTTATAAATAAATGAACAAATAAATATTTTGATCTTTAAATGATAAATTATTACTTAATTTCTTTATTGTAGCTTGAAACAATTATTCTATAAGAGAAGTTTTATTTTTCTTTCTAAAAATATAAAAATATCTTGGAATAAAATCTAATTTAAATCACTAAAACTACAATATGTTGAGACAAAATATGCTGTGCATTGAAATAGCTTTCAGTGTTATTCAAAATAAATGTTTTTTACTTATAATTTGTTTCAAACTGTCCAAAAGTACGGAAGAACATTCATGTCATCATTTAAGTATTAATTTGTATCCATGAAAAGACTAAAGTTTACTATTTAATCTTAGTAGAATTTTTGCAAAAAATGTTGTGGACTTAATGCAGCATAAAATAGTGTTCAGCAATATTCAACATAAATATTGTTTGCATGTAATTTTGTTTTATGTTGGCCAGAAGTACGGAAATCATGTCATTTATTAATCATTATATATCCATAAGAAGATTAAGGTTTACTTTGAAATAACTCTCAATGTTACTCAAAATAAATTATTTTTTGTAATTTCTTTATTTTTAAACTGTCCAAAAGTACGGAAGAACATCCATGTCATCATTTAATAATTATTGTATGCCCATAAAAAGATTAAAATTCACTCATAGCAATTCTGTATTTTTAGAATATTTTTATTTTAGCAACTTTTTTATAGATGAAAAATTGTCCTGAAAATGTATTAAAATTGATTAAAAGTCACCATCTGTTCGGCAGCCATGTTTGCTGATGTTCAGGAAACTTGGGGCTGAAGGATGATTATCTGCTTTCCCAGCCTGTGACGTCTCACTTGCAGGTTGAAGGGAGTGCGGCGCGAGTTTAAAAAGTGAGCGAACGCAGCGGTAACACTCATTAGCTGCTTGTAACGGCTTAATATCGCGGCGGAGGGCAACTTGTCTGAGGAGGTCTGACACCGGCCCGGCGTCCTGTCGCCTCGCCGTCAGACACAGTGAAATAAATTATCGCCGCAGCGCTCCGGATTATAGGTCACTAATTTATTCAGGAATAATTGCACCGGTGACCTTTGCAATTCAATTAAGGTCTAGATGTGTTTAAATGAGGGCAGTTGGTGGCGGTGGGTGGATGGAAGAGGAAAGGGGCACCGAAAGGAGAGACTGGGTTAGCAGGGACAAAATGGGAAGCAAAATGGAAGCGACCCATTCGGTTAAAAGGACAGACGTGTGTGTGGGTGTGTGTGTGTGCAGCAGTATGATTTACAGAGCGGATACAGCTACTCCAGCCGAGGAGCGGGAAAGGTCAGAGGAGAATAATGTGGTGGAAGAGGCCGGCAGTACGGGATCTCTGCTGTCATAACAGCTCTGATTAAGATCCAGACGCCGCGTCTGCTCAGAGGTCGAAGGCAGGAGACACGAAGAACCGCGAAGAGCTCGATACGGACCGCCGGACCACATGCAGGGAAACATCTACCTTCTCCAGATTTAACTGCAGCTGATGATCCAAAAACACCCAAAAAAAGCTCCTCTGGATGTTTCCTGTATTACAGCACTAACTTTAGGTTCACATTCTGACTCCTGGTTTGTTATAGGGGCCATTTTCCTGATTCAACGCCTTGAAATTGGGCCTCTGTCTCCAACATGGCTCCTCTGTTAACTCTTTAACTACGTTTTCTCCAGCGTTGCTCTGAGCAGCAGCTCCTATAATGAGCTCAGCAGTTCCACCAGCTTGCTAATTGCTGCTGGCTAGTCTGAAGGAGCTGAGTTGCAGAGGCGGAGCTAGGTACAGTTTATTTAGTGGTTTTTGACGTGAAATCCAGATCTGATTATTGACATGCAGGGAACCCTCAACATTTATGGGGTTTAGAAAACGCAGCTGACTATGAATACTAAAAACTTGCTGTAGACACGCTTATAATTTTAATATTTCAGACATCAAATGTACCATAAAATGCAGTAACACGTGAAAAACATCTTATTTTTTTAAATATTCTGTACAAAATAAATTAAAAATCTGCAAATTTATTGTGAAAAACAATCTTTTTTTACAGACTGAAAACAGCT
>CAEGAG010300470.1:0-11656 GCA_903067065.1 Brachyrhaphis terrabensis | reverse complement strand
CATAAATAAGCCGCATCGTTGTATAAGCCGCAGGGTTGAAAGCGTGTGACAAAAGTCGCGGCTTATAGTCCGGAAATTACGGTGTATATATATTATTGTTATAAAGACTGTATCAAACAAGTAGCCCTTTGTGTTACTCTGTACCTGCAAAGTAGCTCCCAGTCTCAAAAAGGTTGGTGATCCCTGCTTTAGAGGAACTCAGCTGATGTATATTTACTTATTTTCACTTGGTGCAGTCAGTTATCTCAGCTGGTTAGATGCCAATTCTGGTTTTAGAGGCCCCTTAAGACCAACTACCTACTGCTGTTGCTGACTGGAGAAAGTACTGCTGCACACAATCCAGTGGCAAATGCTTGACTTTAGTCAAGAACGTACTCAAATGTGCCCCCTGCTGTCACAAGTTGTATTGCAACTATTTTAGTTTTATACAAAATGTTAAACAGGGGTATTAGTGTTGGTTTTTTTTCATGCAACCCTAAAGATTTAGCTATGTTACATTTTTTCTACATTGCAGAGGCCTCCATTCTGTTTCAGTGATCACTGTGATATAAAAATCTGTTTTTACAATTTCTCAGATCTGATTTTACTACTACTAACTGTTATTGTAGTTAGTGGTTCATTTGCTTTAAAGTTTGAACTCTTTGCTTCATAAGTCTTTTAACAGGCTCCATCAATTTACTTTTGTTTGCATTTTTTTCTGTTTTTGGAACTAATACATTTGATAATGTGCATCATCTGACTACAACAGCTACATTCTTCACTATATCAATGTCCTAGTACAAGGGTCTGCAATCTGTGGCTCCGGAGCCCTACGTGACTCTTTGGACCTTCTACAATGGCTCCTAATAGCTTTAGCTAAAAATAATCAAGAACCAACAAATGTTACTAAATATATAGACAATATCAAATGCAGGTGTTAGCAGTTTGTTTCCACAGAATTACAACAATGTGCTTCCACAACAGAATGACATTAAAGTAACATTTTTCTTGCCAGTTTGGAAACTATGTGCTTTGTTCAAGTCATTTTCCTCAAATATCAGCATCCCATAGGAAAAATTTTTCCATACTCTTTTTGCAATTTTTAAAAATCTTTTTTCCCTAATCCCTAATCTTTATTTTAAATCCTCAAAATAATGATAATAATAATAAAAGATTTGCAGCTATTTGAAAATAAATTTTCTATATTCTGATATTTTTTGAAAACAAGTTCTCTGTTTTTCAAAAAGTCATAGCATTTGTGCCTCTAAACTGGTTTTAATTAGGTTGGACAAAAATGTCTCTTTCTAAAAGTTGCAGACCCATGTCCTAGTCTTGGAAATGTCATGTTTCAGAATTCTTAATGTGTTTCCTTAGAAGTTGAGTAACACCTAAACAGAACATACAGCCACATGCTCAGAAAAACATTCAATAAACAAAAAGTTTCTGTTATTTTGTGATCCGGTGAATTTTACTTTGCTTTTCCATGTTACCTCGGTCATTGTGGATTTATCTCCAGTATTGTGACAGACTAACCTTTGCTCATGGTCTCTTCTGTGGGTTGTGATTGGCTGTCAGTAGCTGTATGTGAAGTGCTCTCTTCAGTGGGTGTGGATTCACCTGGCTCCTGTTCTTCTAAGCTTTCTGCTGTGAGACAAAATCATTCTATAAAGTCTAACACACAACAACAACAACTAATAATGGGACCTGCTCAGCTAATAACCCACCAGTCTTTAGGTTCTTGCTTTCATCTGGGGGAGGAATAACCTTTTCTTCTGTTGTGGCATTGACTTTGTTGCCTGCATCGGTGCTCGTCTCATTCTTGGCTTTAGGTTTAGGCTTTGCGAACTTGGCTTTGTTCAGCAGGTAATTCATTTCCCGCTGCAGCAGGAGCAGCTTAGACTCGATGTCTCTGGACAACAGGACTGGCCGCTCATGCGGAGATCGCTTCTCCTGCTCTGCCACCGTTTCATTTTTCCAAACCTGTAGCACAAAAATACCAAACATGAAGGCCAGTTTACCAGAACTAAATAGAGGACTACACATATTTTAGCTTTGGAACCAAGACAATAATAGAATTCATTGAACAAAAAAAGAGACAAAACCCACAGTGGGGCAAAACTGTTCAAATTGATGTGGTCTTTTCCAGAAATAAACCAGCAGAGAAAACTGCAGGAATGAGAATTTCTGATGATCTGCAGCACAACACCTTCAATCTGTCACAAAAACAACACAGATTGACATGAACCACCTACCGTAGTTTCATTGATAACTTTTTCCAACATATTTAGCTCAACTTCTGTAAATATTTGGTCATCCCCTGGAATCAGTTTGGCACCCCTGTAAAACAGAGCTCAATCACAAACCGCACAGAAATGTTTTCACACAGCTGAGTTCAAAATAGTGCTTTAAGCAAATAAGTACAGCTCTTATTTCTGTGGAGACGGATGCATTGTAAACAAGGCACATGTGAGGAAAACAGCCGTGTCAAAGTTGACAAGTTCTAGTCTTTACTGAGAGAAATGAAAAATGCTTGAATATTTAGTTTTCAAGTGTATAAGCACCGCAACCACTAACAAGTATTCCAGCAAAGGATGATCAAAGTACTTTCTACAATTTCTCAAAACTTCTGGACTTTGCCTTCAGAGATAAGTTCTCTACTAGCTTGAGGTCTGGGAATTTCACTCCATGAGGTTCATGTTTGTCTGTGACATTAACATCATAAAGCGATAGATTCACAGTGAACTAAACTCAAGCGTTTTGGGCCTCTGCTAAACTGGCTTCAAATAGCTTTTCTATCTTCTACAGTTGCAATGGGTTACATTGCACCCACAGTGACTGGCACGGTTAGTGGTGTTGGACTGGTGTGGTGTTGGACTGACCTGAGGAAGAAGTTGGATGTGTTGAGTGTATTGTCAAGGTCAGTCAGCAGCTCCGGCCACTTCCTTCTCTCCGCCACCCTGAAGAACACATCCTTACACAACCCTTTGAGCTGAGACAGTTTCTCCTTCAGCTGCCTGGTGGTGGCACCATAGCCCTCCTCGTCCAACCAGTCGGAAGCCTCCTTCAGCTTACTCAAGATCTGCTCCTGCTCCTCGTCCGTCGCCACCTGCTGGTGGTCCTCCTGATACAGCTTGTCCTGTAGACATCAGGCGGCACACGCAGCTCTGGTTCAGACAGAAGAAAAACTTCAGCGACGGCCGGCACTGAGCTGCAGTCACTAACCTGCGTCTCAAAGATAAATGCTTCCAGACTGTTCAGGATCTTCTCCCTTTCCTGCTTTGCTAGATCTCTGTCTGTCAAGTCCTGCAGCCTGGAGAGAGCCACAACTTTGCTTTCTCTGATTGCACCCACAATATTGCAATGTAGGAATAAGAAGTTTAACACTTACTTCTTTTTTGAGGAAATGAGGTCCTCAGCGGTGGGGTCCATAATGTCTTTGATGAGAAGTTCCATGGGGACATCTTCGGATATCTTTGTTCTTTTATGAGGTTTTGTCTTTTTCTCCATTTCTGCATTTTCTGATTTCTGGTCACCTTTTTCCTGCTGAATGACGACAAAGTTTTTATAACAGCAGGCATCCAAACAACAATATGAGGTCACAGGTAATTGGTTAAAACTGTGGAGAGTGACTCATTTTACCGGAGTCTCTGTTTTACTGGCTGTGTCCTCTGGTTTCTCCTCGTTTTTCTCTTCTGTTGAACTTTTCCCTGAATCATTTTTAGTCTCATTGTCCTTGTCCTCATTTTTTTGGGCCTCGTTGCTCTCCTTCCCAGACTCAGGAGGAACTTCCTCTTCCTCCTGATTAGAGACAGATGCTCATGTTCATCCCCGGGCCTCATATTATGACGTTTGTCGCCTTGGATGTACCAAATCACTGAGGGACACGTACCTGGACAGGTTCGGTTACATTTGGAGTTGGCTCAGAGGACCCTCCTCCAAACAGAGTGGAAATGGTATTGCCCAGTTCTGACAAAAAGCAAAACTTTAGTTTTAATTAGAAGTCATTTGTCATCATGATAGTTTAAACGCAGTTCAATTTGAACGTGTGATTTAATTGATAAATGAACCTAACAGTAGGCCTTTAGCTCACTCTGGAACAATTCTGATAATTTTCACAGTAGGGCTGGATATTGTTATTTATAATATACATCGTGATAGACATGTGATCAATCTCAATAGATAATACATCTGGTAGAATATTCAATAAATAGATTATTCACTGAACTCCAATCCAGAATAATACAGGATTCTGGGGGATGTAGACAGAGGAAAGGCTTTAGCTGCTCTCACGGCCCCAGCTAAGTAAGGCGGATGGCATCAACTAACTCACTCACTTTTGGTTATCCTAACAACAACCTACTAAGTAACTTGAGCAGCAGCAGTTTCAGGTTTTGCCACCTTGCCTCATAACAGCTTAAATAATAATAATAATAATTAAAAAAAACAACACAAGAGGAAACTGTGGATAAAACGGGAAAGGTCACACCACCAGTTTGGCAGTATTTCAGATATTTAAAACAGAAAACATCAATAGTTATTGATATCAACAATTACTGATATGAAACGCTTATATCATGATAAATTTTTCAGCCATATCGTTCAGCCCTAGTTCAAAGATTGACATCTAATGCAAGGCTGGATTATCTTAATGTTTTCTCTGTCAACTAACCATTGGTGGAGTACAAATTATTGGTTGAACCGACAAATTACTGGTTAAATTAACTTTTATAATCATCATGCGTTTCTGTTGAAAGGAACAGATAACGTCAATCAGCAAATGTTCAACATTTGCATGTTTGTGACTTCACAGCGTTATGCGTTTCTGATGCCATTCCAGTGCTTCATGTCCTTTGCTGCTGCAGCTGCACTGCTTACTAGTTAAAGTAGATTCCTCTTCCTTCTCTTCCACAATTGTCTCAAAGACCGACTCCACCTGCAGAAGGAATATTGAAATTTATTTTAATGAATTGAATGAGACCTTCTCCTCACCTTTCATAACTGAAGAATAATGAGGAAAAAAAAAACAACACACTGCTTCCAACCAGGAAGTTGAAAAGCCCTACAGAATTTTTGCCTGTATGCACAAAGTTGACTGAAAGGATGCTTCCGATTGGAGCTCAGAATGGTGACTGTGGAGGACCTCACCCGGTCCAGCAGCAGAACTCCACTTTCATCCATGTTGAAATGAGCTTTGATCCCCTTGGACTCAGCATCGGCGTGCTTCTGGAAGCTGTGGCCCACTCCAGACAGCTTGACCGTCGTCAGGTTCAGAGAGCCAAACACACTGCCAAACACAACCATGACGGGAAATAGCTAATATTACCCCCAAAGGAATAAAGCAGAAGAATCAACATAAGTCAAACTTCATGATGAGAAAAACAAAAATATTTGGAAGTTTTGGAGGTTCCAAGAGCAGAAGGCGTTGAAGCAAACCTGAGGTCCTTCTGACTTAAAAAGCTGAGGTCTCCATAGTTGATATTGAAGGCAAAGTCATCAGTGTAGCGATTGAAGGTGATTACTTTCCGCTGCGGGTAGGGCGCCATCCTCTGGAACAGGACGCGCTTGTTGTGTTTCAGGGTTTTGATTCCCTCCTCTTCCTCCACCTCCCGGTTGAACTCCACCTGAAGCAGTAAAAGTATACAGGGATTATTTTGATAAAGTCTGAGTATCCAGTCTCTAAGCGGAGGTCGAACCCCTGCTAGAGCAGCTCTGACCTGAATGGGGAAGATGGCTGCATCTCGGACTAGGAAGGGTTTGACCTTGAAGGCTTTACTGAGAGCAGCCGCCTGGTATACAGCTCCCATTGCCGCCGCCTCGTCTGCATTGATGTTTTTCCCCAGCTCCATTCTGTAACACAGACACACTCAGTCCTTCTAATGAAACCTCCACGGAAGCAGAGCACTTCAGGAAATCACGGAAACTTTATTATACTTACTTCCCCACAGCTTTGAGCAGCACTTCCTGAACCTTGGGGACACGAGTGGCACCCCCTACTAAAATCACTTGCTCAATATCTTCCTGTAGACAGAAAGACACCTTACAGTCACAGCTGTAACAAAAGCTAACCACTGTGTGTCTACCATTTACAATTTGTAGAAAACAACTTTTAGACATATCAACTTATGTCAAACAGAAAATAGCTTAGAAATTCTATTGGTGCAGACAGGATAGAACAAGGTGCCTGTAGCAGCAGCTGAGTGTGATGTAAATGAAGGAAGCTGCAAAGGACATACTGACCAGCTTCATGTCTGCTACTGTGAGGGCCTCCTGCACCGGCCCAGGGACCCTTTCAAACAGATCAGAACACAGTTCTTCAAACTCCACTCTGGTCACCTTCGCTTTGAAATCAATATCATCCATCAAGCCTTCCACCTGTAGGATGAGGGGACCATAGCAACCAGTTAATCTTGGGTTAGCAGAATTACAACATTTGCAATACGGGTTCACCCAGCCCATCAGTGTTCACCTGAGCCATGAAGTCTACATTTGCACTCAGCACCGTCTTCAGCCTCTGTGCCTCTTTAAGGAGCTTGGCCATGGCTCGGTGGTTCTGTCTCACGTCCTTTGGACTCTTCTTCTGGTCGTTGAACAGCTTGGCCAGATGGTCCCGCAGCCGCAGGTCCATCTCAAAGCCCCCCAGACTTCGATCAAACCTACAGCCAGATGACATGAAGGATAGCTTGGTCTACGTAGTGAAGCCATCAGCAGCCACATTCATCAGGGATCACTGCACTCACCCAACTCCCTGGATCTGTAGCTGTGGCTGGGTACCAGATTCTTTGGTTTTCACTGTCTGATATGAGACTATGGTGGCCGTCGTGCTGCCTGAGCCCATATCATAAAACATGATGTTCTGTAATGAAACAGGTAGAGCATAGCATTACCACTCCACTCTGAGCCATACAGATGGCATAAACCAACAGATACTGCTGGGGTCACCTGGGCTGTGCTGTCTATGTCTTTCCTTCTGAAAACACCATAATTCAAGGCCACGGCTGTATTGTCATTGATGAGCTGAAGAACCTTTAGACCTGCCATCTGTGCAGCATGCAACACTGCCCTTCGCTCTGCCTGGTTAAAAAAAGCTGGTACGGTGATGACTGTGTCTTTGATTGGCTGTTCTGTAAATTTCACAGAAAGAGGAAGAGTGTCCTTGGTCTACTCTCATGTGTTAGACAACAACCAATCAACTTTCTCAAGCAAACTGACCTGCAAAATCCTGAGCCAAGCCACGTGAATAATTCAACATCATCCCCAGCAGCTCCTCAGGAGAGTAATGAGTTTCTCTGCCAACAAAAGAGACAGGACAGAGAGAAATTAGTAACACATCCTACTAAAAACCAAAAATCATATCTGATATCTCCATGGCAACTACAACAGCATCCTGAGTCTGTTTTTATGACATTAAGCTGAAAAGAGAATCAAAGTAATAACTCAGCCAGGCCCTGTGAAACATACACCCTGCTGCATCTTAACACATAATGACATATATTTTAGATATGCAAATAATGTGTTTTAAATTTATCTTGTTAAGTGTAATAAGACAAGGGTTATGAAGGAATCATTTTATTATAAATTAATTCAGGTTCAAGTTTAGAATGAATATGGAGACATATATGAAACCCTCCCCCCCAAAAAAAAACCCCATCAGGCCAGTGCTTCAAATATCGTAAGACAGTAAAGTTGTTGATAATGTCCTGACATGATGCCTCAGTCATGTTTATCAAACGAACCAAGAATGTTCAGTATTAATGTTTTAAAAAGTGAATTTATTTCAGTAGTTTAAGGAAACACGCTATATAGCAATTTTCTAACTATACAGCATTTTGGTTACTTATGATCATTTTCTCCTTAAAGCTGACCAAAAATCAACATTTAAAATTAGAATATTACATCACACCAACAATAAAAAGACTTAACAACATAAGACTTAATGTGTCCCAAATAAAACGTAAGTTGCAAAGTTCAAATTGCACCGACTCAGAATCGGCCACATTCCATGTCAGTTTTTGTACTTCAGAGAACCTAATGCACCAATTCAAACTATGAGTCTGCTTATTAAAATAAGTACATAAAAGCAGGACCAGATGGAAGCAAAACTTCTTAAAATACTTATTCAAAATTAAAGCCCTTTTAAGTCTTTTACAATACTTTATTTCAAGGTTTGAAGCATGCATGCAAATCTTGCTGGTCTGCATCAACTCTTCTGATAAAGTTGCTATTTTCGAGATTAAATAGAAACAGGAATAGATAAATGTGGATACAGAAAAGAACAGAGAAGTGAAAACTCACAGGGAGCTGTTGAAGTAAACTGTTCCTCTCACCGGGTCACCCTGTAGCTGATGCTCAGGGAAACATCTCTGATAGACCATCACCAGCAGGTTGTCATGCTTTTTACCCAGAAGGCTTTGCAGATGTCTATAAACTGTTTTGGGATTTTTCACAGACTGAAAACAAACAAAGGACAGCATACAATAGTGCTGTAATGAAGATGATGGCCTGAATCTGTCTGAAACCCGAAGGAACATCATACCACTCCTAATGCACTGTCTCCAAACAATCTCTCATTTTCCTTTAGGCAGACCACTGTGGGTGTTTTCCTTCTCGACTCCCTGAGGAAGAAGGATTTCATATTGCTAAGTACATGTTTAAAGACTGCAAAACATTTCTAAATGTTTCATCAGGGTCATCTGATCATAATGAAATAAAATTAATCAATTAGTTCCTACTCACCTGTTGAGAACAATCTCCATTGGCACACCAGGTTTTACTATTGCCATCTTCATCCACTCACTCCCAAGGTCAACTGACATCACAGCTACAGTCACTGGAAACACAAAGAGCAGCCTTACATTCAGCTGGGAGGGCTATAATCAGTGAAACAGTTTAGTCAAATTATTCCCTATATGACAAATCAAACATTTTGTGATTAATCCTCATCAAATCTACCAGAAATTGATTTTCTTTTTCTTTTCATGCTGATGGATGATTACCTGTGAGAGAAGGAAACAGGGCAAGAAGAGAGGCGAGAGCAACCAACATCTGGATCCTTACTCCCATGATGTGCTGTAGAGACACAAAAAGATTCCAGCTAAAAATGCATAATACAATTTCATAAGTTTGCATTTGGAACATAAAACTAAATAATTTTTTTTCCCACTAAAATATATAAATTAGTTGGACTTATATTGCATACATTATAATAATATGGCATAACATATAATCATGTAATGTTAAGTTTCATTTTAACTTTAAGAGAGCAAGTTAAGAAAAATATATAGAATTAGAGTTCGACTGCTGATGGTCCAGAATAAATTATTTGTAAGGGAGAGTCTTGTTTCATTCAGCTGACTGGCAGTGTGCAGAAACAGATGTGTCAACATAAGGTCTGCAAACTGTAGGAAGAGTATGATGGAAAATGCTGGTGGCATTGAAACTATAGCATTTTAATTCCTTGATAAATTATAGAATGAAGAAGAGACCCACAACTAACAAATGGGCCTCCTACTGAACATGATAAAACATTCATTTTCCGATTGCATGCATCCATGCTTCTGTAAACATGATGTCAATATAGGAGACATTCAATTTCTTGTTGCATAAAAAATAAAAACGCCATGGCAACAACTGAGTCTCAGGTCAGCTTTTCAATTAACCCTTGTGTTGTCTTGCGGGTCAAAAGTGACCCATTGCCATGTTTACCTGTAGAAAAATAACCTCAACTATCTTTTCCTGGCTAGAAAATTTTATGACTTTTTCTAAATTGACCCAGTCATTGGAAAAAGTGATACTTTGTTTTTGTTTATATTTCCATGTGGGCTGTACACCACTATGGTACAAGGATTGTCTTATGGGTCCTTTTTGACCCTTGCATTATAAAAGTATTTAAGCATCAGAAAAAAAGTTTCAAAGGCCATACACAAACTCTTTCTAATACAAGCATACACACCACCACCCCACACACACACACCTGTTCCCCCCACCCCCGCACACACACATCAAAGAAACTGTATTGATGTATGAATTGAACTTACATTTGACCTGCACCTGCACTCTCAATCTGCAGCTAACTCCTCACATCACATGAGTTCCCAAACACCACAGAAAACAATCTCAGACATAATAAAAACAAATTAGGTATAGAGGATATGAAGGTATGCTGAATCTGAGTACCGCTAGTTGAAGCAATGAGTAGACATTTCACTGTTCAACAGGTCCTATGCTTGCACATACTGTCCTACATGGGATCTTCAGCATAAGATGCTGAACAAATTATTGTGCTTAAGATATTCAACGTAGGAGCATCTTCATATGGTGTAGAACATCTTCATGTTGTGAAGATTTTCTTGAACATCTTGTGTTGAACATTTTGTGTTCAATGTGGAATGTTCTTCACCTTATGTTCAACATGGGGTGGGAAGGAAAGAATTATCTTTGTTTTATGTTGAAGATGTTCATCATGAAAGCATCTTTATAAAATGAAGAACATCTCCGCCTCATGGGGATATTCTTTATCTTACGTTCAACATGTGGTGGGAAGGATAGGATGTTCTTCAGCTTATGTTGAAGATGTTCAACATAGTAACATCTTATAAGTTCAACAACTTATGTTGAACAGAAAATGTTCATCTTGTTTTGAGGATGATGTTCTTCATCTTTACGAGATCATCATCTCGTGAAGATTTTCTTCATCTTATGTTCGACACCTTATGTTGAGCAGAAGATGTTCCTCATCTTGTGTTGAAAATTTCTTAATTATGAGACACAACATAAGATCTGATGTTAAATTGTTCACAAAATCAAGCTACATTTTGTTTTGTTGTGTTATGAGAGGTATTTTTATAATTCACTTCCTAAAAAAATATTAAGGAATGAACCATTGACTAAAAAAATTCCAAATTTTTGACTTTTTCTTCTGTTTCAGTATAATTAATTCAGAAGTAATAATTTCATTTATATAATTACAATAACAAACCTTTACTGTGTAAAAGAAAACTGCTACAACACTTAGTTTGTAGTAAAAAGGAAAAAAAAAAAGAGAGTGTAATCCTGTTAACCGTCTTTTTGTATTGTATAACAAAAATACATGATTAAAAAACTAATTAAATTGAGTTGAATTGATAAATATCAGATTGTTTCATCATGCAAAATAGATTTTGCATTTAAAATTCAATGAATCTGCTTTATTTTGGGACTTTTGTGAGGGCGGGTCATTTTTGACCGGTAGGGCAAGGGGAGTAAACAGAATGTTAGGATAATGCACGAGTTTATTTCAGAGAAACAGACACTGCTGTTCTGGTTTTATATCTCGAATCACATTTAATATGTGATTCGAGATCACATGTTAACCCTCTCAGGCTCAAATTAAGTTGTAGTTGCATGAAAAATCTGATATTTGGAGAAAATGATCATATGGGGTAGTAATATTGTTAAGAAAAAGAGTATTTAAATAAGTTAACTTTTAGAAAAGTTAAGGCTCTCTCTCTCTCTTAAATCCGGGTCCTCTCGGAGAGCGACATGCTGGCTACAATAAAATGCAACAATGCGTGATGGCGTCACAGAAATTACTCAGTTTAATAAAAGAAGAAAACAGCATGTGAATTAACAACAAAACTGCAGAAGAACAGAGACATACATTCATTACCTGAGACACAACAGATAGTAAAGACAAAGACAA
>CAEGAG010300446.1:0-105953 GCA_903067065.1 Brachyrhaphis terrabensis | reverse complement strand
TTACTACCCCATATGATCATTTTCTCCAAATATCAGATTTTTCCTGCAACTACAACTTAATTTGAGCCTGAGAGGGTTAAAACTCTTAATCTTAAAAGAGAGTATATTGGTTTACCGTTTTGAATGAATCTCTTAGAAGAAACCAAAGCTTTTGTCTCTATATATTTCTGCTGCTAATGCATGAATATAGGCAATCCCTGAAGAATGTATTAAACTGATGCAATATAATTAGGATACCAACTAATTAATAGATTAATAGAGGACTGTGAGGAGTGTGAATGCACTCTTAATAGTTGAAGCGCACTAAACTTAAGCTTGACTTTTTAAAAGTTCTTCCTCGATTCGATTGAATATTTATGAACTATTATTACACTAAGGAAGCTCAGTAGAGTCGGTCACTAAATTGAAGTAATTATGCCAGAATGAAGGCTTGAATTGCCTAGGTGTTTGTAGTAAATCACTAAAGCCTCTAAATTTATGTGAGATTCTGAAAATAGAGAGAAAAACAGATCGAAGTTAGAGAAAGTTGAGTCTTACACCATGGATGGGGGGGGGGGAGATCATTTGAGAAAGCAGAGGTGTCAGTTTTCCAGTTTACTAAATCTGGAATTCAGCTCCAAACACCACTGGGCCTAATTATAGCTGTATGCTGCAGCGGTAAACAGTTTTCTTTATGTTCTTAGCTCCTCTGAAACTCTATTTGGAATATGCTCCATATACCCACTCGCATATAAACTGCTAAATAAAAATGTATCTATAATTATCAGCAACAGGTTGCACCTTATTAAAATGCGAGTTGTGATTAATCTTTATGCCCCGGTACATCATCTTTTGCTGACCCATTTTTCCGCTTGCACGCTCACGACGTGGTTCGTAAAATGGCAAAATTGCCCTGAAAATTAATAACACGTCATTATGCATTTAAGGTAACACAATTAAACATCTTGTTATTATCATCGTCTGAATCTCAGCCACCGGTTCCCCTCTCCTGGTGCTCTGAAACATCAGAGGACGCCTTAATAGAAGCTACTTTGACCGGGGTTAATAACAGTTAATGAGCTGTGAATTGCGCGTGAGACAACAAAAGATACAAGTCCCGCTAATCAGCATAAAAAGATAAATTACACACGGTGATGATAATTTGAAAAGAATCGATCCGTTTCTCGTCGATGCGGGCGCGTCGGTCCAAGTACCTGCCAGAAACGTGGACACGCATTTGACTTGAACCATATTTGATGGCTTGCTGACAGCCTTGAACTTATACCCGGCACCCATCTTTCCCTCCCTGCTTCCTTTTCTCCCATTGTCAGAAAGCATTTCGTCTCCTCTTGACTCAGAGTCGGTTGAGCTGGAGGCTCCCTAGGTTGAGGGATGTGATGGGATTTGGGGAATAACTGCTACTCCAGATTAAGGATGGAGATGAGGATGACGAGTGACTGACAAAAACAGACTTCTGGGAGGGCTTAGTTACTTTATAGTATCAAGGTCAAGCAGTGACTAAGGATGTGGGCATCTTGCGCTGGCTGCGCTGACATGCCGAATTTGCAACAGCTACAGTTTTGGAGGTATGACATAAACCAATAAACGGCAAGGTCGGAGTGTCGCCTGAAGATTTGAAGTGCAACTCTCAGGTGTGGGTTTTGTTTTAGACTTTTAAAAAAAATGGTTTCAGTATAAATAATCCTCCAACCGGTTTCATTGTTTCATTACATCTTTCTTGAAAATACTCCTTATATATCCTGCTTGGGAAGGGAAATGAAATGGGGCTTAGGAAAGCAAAAGAAGCCGTGATAATGTGCTTCACCTGCATGCACGCACATAATAACCACTGTATCCCTCCAATGGTTTACATAACTGAAATGATGTGCTTCAGCTCTTCTCGCCTTATCACTACGAGCCATACTTTATTGCCTAGACCACCTCAAAGAAAATTAAATGCAGCCTCATCCGTTTGAAACCCCCCCCCCCTCCCTGAAGCACATTTTTTGCGAGGTTCTAATGCCGCTGAGATACTGTTGAGCTGTTGTATTTTTCAAACACTCGCCTCCAAAGATCTGACTAAATGCCTTTTTATTTTCTCACTGTTCCCCTTTCTGTGACTCACATTATCTTTATTTGACTCCTTTCTACACCCTCCAGAGTACAGAAGTGCCCTTCCAGCGTGGAAAAAAAAACAAAAAAACAATCCTCCAATGACTATTAAACTCAATCCTGTGTTTTTCTTTTTTTTCCACTCTCCTCAAATTTATTTCATCTTGTTGTGGCTAAGTTTTTACTAAACTGATGAGTCATGTTTGTTCAGACTCAAATCATTAAAATGGACAAATTTATTAGGTCACCAAATTAGTCCCTGTGTGCTTTTACATGGCAAAAAAGTTAATCCTCAGTCTTTGCAAAACATAAAACCAATTAATATTATATTGGAAAATAAATGACCTTTCAATCCAAGTAGATTTAATGCAGTTTTTTTTCCATTGCTATAATTACAAATAATTTGCTTATTAACTTCTAACTTGTTTTGAAGATATTTTGTGTTAAATGTTAGAGATGTAAATGGTTTTAAATTGGAATCTGTTGGATAAGTCGGCAGCAACCAATATTGAATTTGTTCAAATGGTTGTTATGCATAATTGCTAAATGCATAACTTACAAGAATTTCCAGAAAATGTTTTCACCCCTTTTTATGTCACTATTCACCGCCAACACCAGTTTAACTTTTTCTCTTTTTCAGCTCTTCTTTTACATTTAAAGAGCTGAAAAGTGTGGCGTGCATTTGTTTTAATCCTGCTTTTCTCTGATGCCTCTAAATGTGCAATTTAGACAAAAGCATATTTATTTTATAATGGCCCAAGTATTGTAATTGTTTGAAATTAGCCTAGTTTTTTTTTTTTCAACGTTTTTCGACCTTCCACTTAACTCATGTCCCCCAACATAAAGTCCCAGTAAAATACTTATAGCATATTGTATTTTAAATCTATTTATGGATCTATAATAAAGTACAGCTAGAGAGGCAACTAACACTAATAGAATAATGCAGGAAGTTTCTGTTCATTATCTTTATTGAGCATGTCAGAGACGGTCGGATGTCGAGTTGATTCGGTTGCATCAAAGCTCCGCCGTGCTGCACATATCTGATTGTGTGAGCATTACATAAAACAACTTTGGATGAACTGTAGGCTGGTACATTTTTGACGTGATCCTCTTTGACAATGACATCAACAAGGAGATGTGGGGTTCCAATTCGAACATTATCTGCAAACTGTAACACAGCGTTGGGGGGTGGAAATGTCAAACGGAGGGACGAGGCAGATGGAACGGCCAGTCCTCCTGGAAATGTATCAACACACAGATGCTGTCTAAAACCGTTACAGAAAGAAATTGCAGCACCCTCAACAAGTATTGACACCCCTGATGTATAAAGGCATATTCAAAATGAGAAAGACAGAAAAAATAAAAATTAGCTATGTTTCTGTGAGAACAGTGGAAGAACTTCATTTGGTAGAATTCAGCAGGGTTAATACAACCTTTTTAATATTGGAGTTAGGCACCAATCTTTAAAGAAACGGCATAAAAATATTTTAAAAAATGAAGTGTCCTTAAAGAAAATACAAAATGCAGTGTTTCCAACCTGCTTTACTTTTGGAAAATGCGTGAATATATCTGGTTACCGCTCCAGGACATCCACTTCCTGTGGAGCCCCAAAGCCTTCAGGTTCATCTCATTTACATTTTGGTGATTTATTCTATCTGGAATCTGTTTGGAGAACCGCATGACAAGCACTGCAGTACCTTTTTTTTCCAGAGGACAGGGTAGCTGCTCACAAAAATTTAGGCCAAACTTCTACGGAGGAACCTTGCAAACCCTGATTGGACACAGATGCAAAAGTATTCACAACCTTAAATGTAGTTGTCATGTTATTGGGACTTTATAGTAATTGAGTTATTAAAAAAGTCAATTAATTTAACAAAATTAATTGAAAAAGGTGGAAACTGAGTGGGGCTCCAAAAGGGAAACAAAACAATTTTTAATGCCATGGCAACAGCTTTTAGCACATTTTAAAAAGGAAAATCTAATTAAGAGCAAAAGAATCTAACATATTACAGCATGACAGTATTTTCATTGTTGTTCATTAGGAGACAGTCAGTAGAAAGCAATTCAGCACACATTTTAAAACAAAATACTCAACATAAAAGCATCACTTCCTTTTACGCAGCAGGAGTAATAGTTCTTTGAATCCACAATGGATTCAGCAATGCAAGAACTGAAAACGAGACTTTTGTACCCATGGCCTAGTCCAAGAGTCTGGAACGCTAGGTGTGAATTCAGCTTCATGAATAAAACGAGATCAAAGGTGACTCTTTTAAGGGTGTTTAATTAATGGAAAGAGATGAATTATACACACCATAAAATAGTTTTACCTAAAATTAATTTTGGGGTATTACAGATCCCCTATATCTCATTAGCTCAGCAGAATTTAATAGATTCCACAGGACAAATGTATTGCCCTATATTCACTGCTGTCTAAGACATGTTCTTTCTCCTGAAGACCAGTTATTTCGAGGAGTTTGCTAATTAGTAAATGTTCATCTGAGCACTGAGCTCAACAGATTCACTCTACAATTACTGAGGAAACTGTAGGCTTATAATTATCTCTTTGTTCATCATCATTCTCATTTTGCATGACACAAAGGCCTCGATTAGGAATCCTTTATACTTTCCTCGCTGCATTCCTTTTTATTCCTTTTTTTTGTCCTTTCTCAACAGTGCACCACCTACATTTTATCACACAAAAACGATATAACTCACCTGTTTTCTACTGATTTATACAATGAACCCTGAAGTAACTTGTTCATTTCTTTTCTTTCTTTTTTTTTGGCTGCCTTTTTTTTGACAGCCGAATGATGCAACTGCCTGAGAAATGAATGCAACTTCAAAGTTTAAATTTGAGGGTGTAAGCTGGGAGAGCGAAAGATGTCAGGACCTCCCGGGATTTAAATCACCTAATTTTGATTTCAAATCCTCCCCCCCACACACAAGTCCTGTTATTTTGAAAATAGCATGGGGTAAAGAGCAGTGAATGTGGTTGGGATTCCACAGTCGTACAAAACAACATGAATTCTTGCTACCTTTTATTGCCACTTGGCTCAAAATCTTTAAGAATATGCAGTTTGTTTTTAAATTACCTTGCTTGATTTCCATGAAAAATGGATTTATCAGTAACAGAATAGGGTAAAAAGAACTGATACTGCTAGGATCCGTGATTTGATTAAATTTAAAAACATATTTATAATCTAAGCCAACATAGAACAATGTAAGAGTACCAACTCCCTAAACCATATATCTGATTTTGCTACTTTTAGCAGCTATAACACTACCACAGACTGTTAGCATTAAATCTTTTACATCACAGTGGAGGAACTCTTCTTTGCAGAATTGTTTTGTTCCACCTACATTAGAGATTTTCAAGCAGAATTTTCCTATTTAAAGTCATGCTATGGTTTCTTAATTTTACTAAGTCAATCGGTATTGGGTCTCGTATAATGAACCGATGGTTGGACTTTGGGATTTTCTAGTAGAGATCAGAAGTCTACGGTCCTCAATCAGCCACTCAGCCTCAGACTATCATAGAATCACCACCATGTTTATAAGTGTGATGATTTTATGCTGTGGTAGTTTTACCCCCACTGTCATGGGAAGTTACAAATCTGTCTTGATCAAGAAATCTTTTGAGATTAATGCTCTTTGGCAAATGCGTGACATACCTTCTTTTGGTCTGTTGTGGCTTTGGTCTCACCCCAAGTCCATTTCCTATTGTTTAATTGTGAAGATTTGCCTTCACTGTGCCTAAGACCTTCAGTTCTTTGGTCAGTCACTCCTGGGAAGATTCACAACTACTCTGTTTTCTCCATTTGTGGAAAATGCCTCTGAGGTTCCCTGGGGTCCCCAAAGCCTCAGAAATGTATTTGTAACTCTATCAAGACTCAAAGATGTCAACAAATTAATAATCTGGTCCTCAATTACTTGAGATTAGTGCATTTTATTTGTGTTTACTCAAGCTGTTTTTGTCATATGTTTATATTTGTTTAATCTGGAGATTTAAGAGTGACAAATGGCAAATACAAGAAATCTGTAAAGGTGGAAATGGAGTGTTACAGCATTGTGTACATATTCTAGCACAGGGTGATGCAGGAACAGTTGAACATTTCTTGGCAATACAAAAGAGACATCCAGCTGTCTCCGAGGCATACATTGACATGCAACCAAGTGTTAGAGGAAGGTAGTCCTGGGTGTAAAAACCACACTCTAGTGAAAACAAGAAATAAGACCTCAACACCCAGGCTGAATCACTTGGAATACCAAAAGAGGTGGTGAGGTTTTTAAAACTCAACCTTGGACTGACAACATATCTGGCTTTGAGGTTACAAAACAGTAATGGATTCTAAATGCATAACACTCTTTTGATCAAATTTGATCAACTTCATTCTGAAATTGCTTTAAAAGGTGATGATCAGTACCATTGTTTAATTGAAAAATGATTTCATTACAACTAAGAGCTTGTCAGAAATGAGAGTATGGCAACAGTTTTCCCATAAAAGTTAAATATTATTTGAGACCAATATTTTATGGAGAACCTGATTTTTGCACAGAGCCAGACGCATCCAATCCCATTGGCTTCGCCTTACGTCAAACTTTCATGTTCTTCCACTTAATTTATGTGTAGTTTCTAAATTGGGACACCTTGAGCAGAGATAGCAATGTTCCCATCATCAAAGAACAGCAGTTTCTTTTTTTTTTTTTTATCAGGAATAAAAAATATATGTTTTCTCACAAGGAATTTTTGGAAAGCCTACCTTTCTCACGGTATCGCACAGCTTCTGGTTGTAGTAATTAGATATTAAGCGAGTCCCCCATGGCTCCAAAAAACATGGGAGGGTGGGAAGAATGTGTGCTCTTGAAGTATTATATTCCTCTGAGAAGTACTCCATTTTTCATGTTTTATTCCTTCCTTATTTTCCCCCTTCCCGTCTCCTCAAAGAGCTAAAGCATTCCTCGAGTATCCAGGTTTCCATGTCTAATTAAGGATTCAAGAGGTACCGCTGCTTGCAACCGTGTGTTTTCGTAAACAATCAATATTTCCCAGCTAGAAATAGATACTCGAGAGCCAAATACGATGGGACTCCAAAATCAAAACAGTAATCAAGCAGCTGAAATATGTTTCCATGGTGCAAGACACTAAACGTATGCAAAGCCACTTGTCTCGGCAATATCAGGAATCATTACTGAGGCCTTCGTGGTTGTAATAAATACATCACTGCTGACATTTTAAGGAAGCATCCATTTAAATTGTGCCTGATGTTGCCCTAAAGATGTATATGTTGGCAAAAATACTGATACAGTAACACGAATATTAAATCTGAGGGCTTTTTTAAAGTGAAATTGACATTGAATTCATGCTGTCTCTAATTATTGTCCAATAGTAGTACAGGCAAAAATGAACATATCCATATAGCTTGATGCATATTTAAAAAATAGTGCAGAGTTTTCTCTCCAGAGACTGCAGTTCACAACTTAACATTTGCAGGCATTACCATAAATGTATGAGATGAGAGAACAGTCATTTAACTCATGAGACAAGTTTAAAGGAAATGTCAAGCAGCCTATGTTTCGGTTAAGGAGTGAATCTTTTTTTTTTTTTTTTTAATTAGGGGTTCAGGGAGCTCAGCTACAGAAGCGTTGTTGCTTTTGTTTGAGTTTTTTCCCCTCTAATTATTCCCAGGAAACCATTTTTTGCCAAAGGCTTAGAACCATGAAACAGCATGACATGGTCCCAAATACCTGCCACCGCTCTAAGTCCAAAACGCGAGGTAAAGCTCCCTTTTGATGTCGGCGTATTGTGGTGTATGAATGTTTTCGCAGTTGAGGCACAGGGTTGGAGTCGAGGTACTGGGGGTATGATTAACCCATTAATTGGGGACTTGAGTCTGGGACTTAGACAAGTTAATGGGGGAAAAAAAAAACAAAGATGACAACACATTGCTTAGACTTACACTTGGGACTTGGATTAGAGGATTTAGGGTCTTGATTCTTGTAAACGTATGTAATGATTATTGGTTAAGTAAATGATTGCAGTTGTCTCGCCCAAGTTGCTATATTGCAAGTTGAAGGTTTCACCAATATATCTGATAGAAAGTTTAACTGGATCACAACAGTCCTCACACAGATCAGATTCTACAGTTAACTTCAATCCTGCCTCATTTACTGAGGATGGAGTAATGACGCCATTTTTTGTTGTTGTTTTAATAGATTCAATCCCATTAAGTCATTACTTGTTGAAAGCTAGGGGAATGGATCGCTCAACAACGCTGTGATCCCTTGTAAGCTTGGCGACAGTACATAAAAAATAAATGTAGGATTATTCTCATTCTCCTCTATTGACGGTGAGAAACTTGCTCGTCTAGCTTGGCGAAGCGTCTTTTTCATTTCTCAGGTTAAATGGGACTCCTCTGGATGTGTAGAGCGCCGTCTTCTCTCCAATTTCCTAGTGTGCTGCTTTAACGTAAGCAGAATTAAACCAAGGAGCCAACCTCCTATGAATAATTACCTTCTTTTTCAAGGGGCTACATTGTCTAATGCCACACTCGATGAGGAAGTAACACTATGAACAGGAGCATCAATTTGTGAAGGGATAGCGATTTAATTGCTGCCCTCTGCTGTGTTTTCCTGTGATAGTAAGGAAATTAAAAATGGAAAAGATTCTTTAAAAGTTGTCCCAGCGTCAGCTGATAAAGATCTACGATAATGAAATGTTCTCTCAGGGGCGGAGTACTCTGTTAGATTAAACTCAAAGGTTATTAAAATTGGTCAGGCAGGACGGGGTTATGAAGAAATATTATTCGCTCATGCTCAATCCCGTATGTCACCGATGTGAAGGGAGCCTCGTAGGACGCTGGGTCTGCTTCCATTTTTCTTCTGGAGTTATTTTCTGCCTGCCTTCCCCTAGTGTTTGAGATGTGGAACTGCAGCAACTGAAAATCCCATTTATTTCAGGAACTTTATCACCAGCTGAGACACATTGATGTTGGAAGCTTTTATTCTGACAATTTTCTACTTTAAGTTCATGAAAATAAGCAATATTACATCAGAAAAATAACATTTTACAATACAAAATTGTAGGTTTAATGCAATTTTGCATTAAACCTACAATTTTGTAAGTTTAATGCTAGTCAAGTATGTTAGTCAAAAGTTAATTTTAATATGACAAATGCAATTTCTAATTTATTGAGTATTACTGTAGGTCATCATAACTTAAGCTGCTTGGTTTGTGAGTCACAAAATACCAATGTTTCAAAGTAGAGCAGTAAAGATGTGTAATTTAGCATAATTTACACCAAACTGACACAGTAACTGATTAGTGGTAAATATGATCTGCTGCTGGAGTGTAAAAAGTTTCATGGCATGTCAGACACATTCAACTTTGCAGAGGATGCGTCAGCACTTAAAAGGCGTTGCGATAACTGTGCGGTGATATTGTTATTCTCTTTGTTTTATCAAGATTTTCTTGTTACCTTTGGATGCGCTTTATCCTCAATATGTCAGACTGCTCGGCAAATCCGTATCCCAAAAATATCTTTCTCTGAAACACTGTCAGGGTAGATGGCGCACAAGTTAAACAAATTTACTTTATTTTGACACCTTAAATCAAGCTCTAGTTATGTTTTAGGGGAGCATCTGCGGCAGTGGCTTTAGCTGTATGAAGGAAAACAAATCATGCTTGCAATACCTGCCAGAAGAAGACATTTAGAGCAAGGCGACGTGTTTTATTTCTGTCTGCAGCGCTGAGACCCACAGCTTTGAGAATACTAATCCCTCAGATATGAGTGCAAGCCTGTATCTAACGGATTAAAATGTGACCTGGAAGGGCATTATTTGTATTGCGGTAACAAACTACAGAATGCAAAGCTTTCACAGCTTCCTCTCAGGGAAGAAAAACGGCTGCTTTTAGTTAATAAGTGTCGAAGGCTGTTTTTAATACAAGAGCAAAAAAAGTGTGTCCGTACGGATGAGATGACTTGTTGCAGATGATTGACCTGAAGTGTTAAGATTGAAAAATTGTTGCTTTTTAATTTGAATTATTGAGGCTTTATGTGAATAAACACGAGGTTAAGCTGCCAAAATGGTGTCTCCCAAGAATTTGAAAGCAGAAGACGGCAAATCAAGCCATATCCTTTAACATTGCAGAAAAAAGAGGCAAAACTGGCATTAAGTTTTCTAGGAGCTGTGAAATATTCAACTCCAGCATTCAACACAGCTCGGAGCAACATGTTTTAACTGAAAATACATGTAGGCCAGCAGCTCAGTAAGGGAACGTGACAACTGGTTTATATCACCACGTCTTTAGGCATAAGGCTATTTGGGGATTCTGATTGTACGGTACTCTGGTGGAAAAACAGCTTTACATCACAGCCTGATGCTGATGCTAATACAACTGAAATATATAAAAATGAATGTATAAAGCAGTTAAAAATCATGTATTGACATAGATTCTTATTATAGCTATAGTCTGTTTTAGAACCATAGACAAAAAGATGCATTTGAGGTGACTGAAAAGAAATTGGAAAGTGGAAGAATATTTGTTCTGGGTTGAAATCAACCATTTCATGTACCGCAGGCTAATTTCAGATGCGTTTCAGTGGTGATTAAGATCCTTAAAAATCCTAATCTAACCCAACGAGTTGAGATTTAGTTTAAAGGTGGCAGTCAAAAATAAAGAATAAACACATTTAGTTTATTAATACTTCAAAAGTGACCAAAATCTTGTAGAAAATTATCTTAGATATTTCGAGGAATATCTACTAATGTTAGCTTAGCTTATCAATGCTAACCCTGGTAGCTAAATGGGAAGATTTGTAGTGCATTGAAGGTTTTTGCAGCAGACATGCATACCTTAAATACTTGACGTTTACACATTCACTTTCATGTCTAGACCTGTTAAATATTTCCAATCTAGCTTGAAGATAGCACAATAGCAGCACATGAGTAAATTAAAGCTTAATAAAAAAAAATATATTTTCTTTTCTAACAGAGAAACCAATCAGATTAAAAGAGAGCCATGTGTGGTATGCTGGAAAGATGAGGGAAAAGACTAATTTCCATAATTAGTCTTAATGGCGACAGGTAAGTGGTATCAAAAGGTCCTCTTAGAGAGGTTAGGCCTTTTCATTTAGTGGAAAAGGAGACCTTGTTGTTGCTACTGCTTTCACCTCTATGACTAAATAGTTACATAAAGTTAAATCCACAACAAAAAAATGCTTTATCTACCAGGAAATATTCTGAAAGACATTAAATTTTCTGTTATTCAAGCACTTATGCAGCACCTCATGTGAAATAAAAGTATCTCTTCAGTGAAGGTCACTAAAGAAACTAAAAAGCATTTCAAAAACACTGCAGTTAGGTGACAGCGACTGCTCCTGTATCCATGAAGGTGAAATAAAATAAATAAATTACATGAAGCTACTTTCTCAGAGCCAGCACTCATTTCAGGTCCTTTGGTATCAGCACAATATTCTGAAGTGTTTATGTGTAAAGAGTCATCATAATGTAGCTGGGAGAAACAAGGTTGGAAAAGAAACACCCAAGCCCCTTTTGTGACAGCAGCTAATGCACTTTTTTTTTTTTTGCATAACTTTTAGGCAGTTCGTTTACAAAGATACAAAGTCAATTAAAACTGAGAGCGTCTTTTGTTTCGAGCAAAAAATTCTCCCGAGTGTTTTATCTTCAAAGAAATATCCAATTAAGCAACCATTCTAACTTTGCTCTGCCAGTTAAGCACGAGTTTCAGTGGGTCGCAGAACATAAAATGGTTGGAGAAACATGCTCTCCCTCAAAAGTTTCTGAAAGAATTTGTCCAGTTTTGTAGTACTTATTAAATTAAGTATTCAGCCAGTGCAAATAGGCATGTGTGCTCTTTAACAAACTTACTTTTTTTCACCTGAAACTGATGTAAATTTGTACCCTATTCATGAGTGTTTCAGATTGCTACACAAGTATGTGGTTAACTCACAGCAGTTTTAAATGACCCATAAATCGTATCAGTTTGCTTATTACTTATAAGTGAAATTTCAAATGCACTCTGTAGAGATTTCTTCCACCTTTCAGCCGGGAATCAAATTTCAAAATTGTTTGGAGAAATGAATCAAAAAGATAATTTACTAATCCTTAATGAAAATTTGATTGCGGCTGTTGTGATAAACCTCCTCCTTCCAAACGTACAATCCCACAAATGAAAAAAGGGTAATAACGTCCCTCTGCAGAAATCAAAACATGACCATTTGGCCAGCAGACAAGTGAAGGCACAGTGGCTCTCAGCAGAGCCAATTACCACAAGAGAATAACCACATGAAGTGCCCCATCAGGGATAATGTTATAAAATTGGGGAACAACGCTGGAAAGATGAGGGAAAAGCACCCTGGTAGTATTAGGAATGGGTATGTGTTTTCACAAATTGTTTTATGTCCAAGTTTCCATGACTACCATCACCTATGAAGCTCTAAAGTTGGTCATAATAAGTAGGTAAAAGACAAACAAATGTATAAAAAACCAGGAGAAGGAAAATATGCTAATTTCACATCTACCCAGTGTTGTACTGAATGTACGATTCGTGTAGTTTTACAGACTGAACCGATTTCTCATAGGATCTTATGCGTCACCCACTGTGGCCAGTCTATATATCAGGGGTGGGACATTCATGCCCTCGGTGGCTGATGTGCTGCATCATTTAGATGTTTCCATGCTTGGAAATTCTCTGCTTGGAGGTTTCTAAGAATTTCATGAGCCAATTTTCATTCCTTACCTCTTTGATCTTACTTGGTGATACACAAGGGGCCTGTTGCCAAGAGGCAAAGGTACACAATGGACAAGTCAGACAAGGGCTAACACATTTCCAAGAAACAAGAAATGAAGTGTAACATTGTATTGGAGCACCGACAAATTTATTTTTGTTTCTTACATAAAGACTGGAATGTGTTATTAATAAATCCTTTATCTAAATTTACTTTTCTATTTTGGCATTCAGGGACAGTTTATGTGCAAATATCCCTCCTTTTACTAAGCCATATGCAATCAAACACAACCACTCAACCGACTGAAGTACATTTTAAATAACTTTGTTAGAACTGTTAGCTATTTGTGGTGACCGTAGACTTTATTAACCAGGTAGTGAGCCAAAATTCCCGTAAAAAAACGACTAGCTCATAAAGGTACCGTAAGAGGTTAGTGATATTTTTTTTTTAATACCCAATCGAATGTCCTGATTGTGCTTCTGTATTAAGCATAAACATGTTCTTGAAAAGATTTTACTGTAATTCCCAAACATTTTGACCTGAACTACTTAAAACCGCAGTTGAGCTTCTGCACATTTAAATACTCAACAAAATAAAAATGTACGATGGCGTTGTAAGAGCCATCTGAGCGTACGTTCTACTCAGCAGTAAGATCATTAACTTGACCCGTTGGACTACAGAGCATAAAATTAGTATCTGAATTGGTGGTAGGCCCCTTCAACAACTGTGTTGTCACATGGCTCCAAAGCAAATTAAGACGATTCTTCTTTATCTCATTAAAACCCATTAATTCACTTTAAGCAGACTGCCCAACCGATGCAAATTTTCCCATCAAGGAAAGATACAATTTCATGATGAAGGCAGAATGGTTACCTAATGGTCAAATACACAATTAGGCAATATGGTTGGTTAGCTCAAAGCTAATGCATTGCAATAAGCCCATTTAAAACAGGACATCCTTTGGGGCAGGCATTGCTTTGCTCACCTTTAATGCTTTCTTAGCTGTGTCACAATTAGTTAGAACATGTTGGCTTCCTAACTTATTTGAGAGGTTTTGGGATTATACACTCTGAATGCTCCCAATATCGAGTGTTTAGCGAATGTCTTACCGTTCCATTGAGCTTTACTTTGCAGAACCTGGTAGGGTGTGTGTCTTCTGAATTCCTCCCATTTCAAAGCATTGCCACACTGCGCACTATAACACTATAAACAGTGATGCAGTCGGGGAGGTTGAGTCATCAAAATTGGTCGAATTTCAGCAGCCACAGAGAAAGAGCAGCAACACATTGTTAAGGAGATTAGAGGAACAGTCAGAGGAGAGAATCGCCTTTACTTTAATCCCATATGGGTTTAAATGGAGACGAGCAGACACTGTTTGAACGTCTGTGAAACCGGGGCAACTGTCAGTTTGGGTGGAAAAAAAAAGAAGAAGAAGAAGAAAAGAAAGATGGAGTGTAGCCAACATCCAGAGGTTCTAGAAACTGAAAGGTATAGCAAATGTTATTTGGGAGATGTATGAGGAATGCAGCCGAGTGCGTGAGTAAACTTAAAATTAGTTTGGCACTAAAACACAAGATCTTTCACACTTTTTTTTTTTTCCTTTTCTTCAAGCCAACCAAACTGCTTTCCTTTGAAATTGCATTACGCAATCAAAATATGGGAGTGAATTAAGGTTGTACAAACCTACAATATAACACATTTTCATGATTTAGTGAGTATGACCTGGCACAAGAAAATTTAAAACCCTGCTTTGCTAGAGTAATGAGGTGGCGCTGCCATTTCCCAGTGTTCACACGCTTGATGTTTTCTCCCTCTGTAAAAGAGTGTATCGTGCTTAATACAATCCGTCTGTACATTAAATCTCTAGAGGGAGAGTTATAATTAAATGGATGCAGAAAAGTAGTTAGTTTCTAAGTGTGCAAATAAATGCTAGCTTGGCCGTGAAAGGTTAATTTAAAAAGGTTCATTAATAGAGAGGAGGGAATAGCATTTGAAATTGGGGGGGACATTACTGTACAAAATGAGCAATACTGGCAATGAACACTGCAAATAGCTGCTTTGTTTTGCCTAATTTACAATTAAAGTCAGTTAGCATATCGTGACTCAGATGGAACGAACTCATCAGAGATACAATACTGTACCCAGGGTAAAATGATGTCGGTATCCTAGCACTGTGCTATTTAGTTGCTAAAATCAGAATATCTTTTTAAAAAAATGATACCATTTCACTGATACGCTGCCGAATGTTTGACAAGACAAGTGTTAAGATATTTCTTACTCCTTTGCTCTCCTGTGAAGACATTACTAAAGGCAAGTTAACGTTTGCTTTTGGCCAGTTGTATCTTATGCAACACACTTTGAGTTCATAAAACATATTTTTAAATGGACAAATTGCTAGATTGATATTAAAAAGTTGAACTTTAACTGTATTTCCATATAACTTAAATGTCTGACATTAAACGGTATTAAGCATTGTCATTGAAACAGTTTATGAAGCCATTGCCATTTTTAGTTTACTACTAATCCTGTTTACTAATTGTGATATTAGTTTGAATATATGACACCTTTACATTTGTTGCATATATTTAACCACTTGATCAAATTAATCCCAATAACAAGGGACAGTCCAGTCCACCAACCCTGAGGCTGTAACATCAGGAACTTGGGTCACTGATTACATAACTGTAACAATACACATGGCTCTGGTTTTAAACAAATTACCAGAACAATTGGACTCATGCCTGGATTTAGTAATGGTGTTGAGGCAGTCAGTTGAAAATGTCCAATATGCAAAACTAAAAGTGAAGTCAGATGACAAATGTAGCAAGTTAATGGTTCATTGGACCATGAATGCTTATCGACTGGGATTTTATACTTGAAGCCATCTCTAAGGTCTAGAGAAAATGAACAAAAAAGTGGAGGAAAATTCAGTGAGTGACAGCTGTATGGATGAAAATCTCTTGCTGTTGTTAGAGGAGAATAAACGGATTCCTCTAAGAGTAACAAAGATGTCCTCATACTCCAACAAATTTGTGCAAATGCTGGATACATCGGCAGCAGAAGACAGACAGGTGCCACTCGTGCCAGCTGAGAAAAATAAACTCGGGGTACATTTTGAATAGATGAACCAAACAGGACAGTTCCTGAGTTCCAATGGATCAAGCATCATCCATTGGATCCATAGAAAATGGATCAATAAACAAGTAAATGACAAAAACTAGCAGAAGGTTCACAGCTCTAAAGCCAGAAAGTTAAGTTGGATGTTTCCTCGGAGAATAAACATCATGACTGTAAGCTAGCAAGGTTACTTTAAGTTTTATTCAAATGTATAGACTTGCTTTGGAAATGGCCTTCTCTTGTCCTGACTCTTTTTCCCTCCCAAGATCAAACCGAATCACTGGTCTCTGGACACCGTCCTCAGGGACACCATAGGACTGAGTCGTTTTAGCTTATTCGAGGTTTCCACAACCTCTGGATTCCATTTGCACAAAAAAAGAAATAGAGAAATATAATATGAATACACACTGCTGACACCTGGACATATAACCAAAAAAAGGAATATCAAACATCTTGGGGTAGAGCAGCTGGGTCCAGTTACAAGATTTAACAGAAACTTATGGGCACACAGTTCGCAGATGCAGTTCCAAAGATGGTAAAATTTTTACTGGCTATTGAGTTTATTTTTAGGGAGGCTAGAGAGGGGGGGAATTGTTGTAGTCAGAACTGTATCTTGTTAAATTTAAAACTGCAATTAAAAAATGATGCTGGGAAGTAAAATATACTTTAAAGTTAATATCACAGATGTTATTTGGCTGACTCATGCAATTTCTAGTGATACAGTACGTCCATATTTGCCTGCTTTTAACATCCTACATGGTAAATTAAAAAATAGTCTGTCATTTATTGATTGTTCAGACCATGGGAAGCCTTAGTTTTATCTAGATCAAGTGATATTTGAAAAATGTAGTTATTCTTTTCATACTTTATTTCATGTACAATGTAGCAAAATCAACTGCATCCATCTGCTGTAAAGTGTAATGGTGTGTCTTTGAAAAGCTAAATTCTACTAATTAATTTAGAAGAAAATTTTACTTCTTGTGATAAATTTAAGAATCCACACTCTTTGGCAATAATCGTTTGCTGCAAAGCAAATCTGCTTTTAAAGATTTATTAATCAGTTACTGCATCAGTCAGTTCAGGCTCAGACAGACTATACATTTGGATTTTCACACCTGAAGTGTGCCCCAATGGCAAAAAGAAAAAAGAAAGAAAAGAAAAAGCCTTCCCTATCCAGACAAATCTGGATATTTTACATTTTAAATGAGAGATGGTCAGATTCAAGATTGACTGGGGAAAAAAAAGAAAAACAAAATACCCTTTCGTTTGTTGCTAAGTGATATAAAATTGTCACTTTCTACTTGTCCTAAACAGAAGAGTTGTAAGTGTACCTCAAAGGACTTAATTTGTTTTGGACATCGTATATATGATAACAGCAGTGAAATAAATGCTTAATACTTCAACAAATTGGTGTGAAAATATGACAATTTGAAAATGTTTTCTTACTAAGTAGCAGCTTGCTCACATTTTATACTTTCTATCAAACAAGGGCTGATATGCCTAATGTTCATTTTAGTTCAAAGCTACAAGTATTTGCTTAAACCCAGCTTGAATCATACTGGATTCATACTTGGGTAAAATAGGGAGGGAAATAATAGCTGCTTTCATAAACCTATTCAAAAGACATGGATGTCAAGGGCTTTTACAGTTCTAACAGCTAAGATGCATGGAGGACACCTTGGTGGAATGAACATCCCAGCACCTCTTGGCACTTAGTTATGGTTAGTTTTTGTTCTGCACTTTAAACAAGGCCTGTACATCAGATCAATAAATCTGCATTAAAGGTCTCTTCCTGTAGGGCTTATGCATCAAATCAAATAAATAATTCAGTAGACCAGGATACCTCTCGCAGCTCTTATATTTTATCTGACCATCGTAATGTGCTGACTGTACGACTCTGTAAACCAGTACATGTATTGGAAGAGGTCACAAGCAAAATTTCCTACATTGTTTATTCAAGAGGTTTTGCTTCCTCGGGTGTTTGGAAGGAGACAAACAGATTTTTATATGGCAATTTGTCTGTTTTGGAGCCTGGACTGAAAGGCTCTCACCACTAACCTCCACATGAGAAACGGCAACAACTTCTTTTGTTTGATGAACAACTGGCAGCCGAGATCTAACTTTGTGAAGGTGCTGACAAGAAAGGCAATTATTAAAGAGAAGCAAAGGCTTCCTGGAAGTGGCCATTGGCTGAAGGCGAACATTTGATGGCAGCTAACAAACTCAAGTGAAGGGTTAGCTCTGGAACTGTCCGGCAATAGTAAAATCCAGTCCTCTGCCAGCTACAGTGAGCTTTACAGGCCCCAGTAAGGGTCTTTCTCACCGCAGTATTCCCAGAAAATTTGCTGAAGACGCAGGGAGTTTGGAACCTTCAATTATTTCCAAACTGAACACACACTCCTGGCAAAATCTACTAAAACTAAGCAAAAGGCATTACATGATTTGACAGGCAAGTGGCTCACTTCCCCGTGTTGCACATGCGAGCGCGTCTACCGCAAATGCAGCATGAGCAAAGCTAAGCGGCTGCTCTGCCTCGTCACGCCTTTTCAGTGCTTCTCCTACTCAGGCATCAAACACCATAAAACATTTTCGCTTCTTCCCATCCTGGCACAGGCCTGTCTGTCTCATCCTTCAAAGCCAATCCTCAAAGACGGATTATGTTTCAGTTTCTCCTTCAAAAAAGGAAGGGGGGGGAAAAAAGGGTGGAAGAGAGGGAGTGCTTTGCAATAGAGAAAAGATGAGGACGATGTGGCAGTTTACAGTACTTTGCAAAAGTATTCATACCCTTTGAGCCTGTCTATGGTTTATCATGCGAAACAAAAACAAATCTGTTTTATGCGATAGACCAACATGTGGTAGAATATAACTGTGACATGGATGAAAAGCAATACTTGGTTTTCAAACGTCAATGTGTTGTTGTTTTTTTTAAAATAAGTTCCAGAGTGAAATTTTTACGCTAACATAGTAACATGGACAGTGATAACACCTCTTTTCATTAAAACAGGGATATTAGTCAAACTTCTAACCTGACTTTTAACACTAAGCATGTCATAGGACCAATTTCAGCCATTAGGTCTTGGCACATCTGACTCAACATCCAGTTGACACAGTCTTGTAGTTTATTAGCTTCATAATCCAGCATGACTCAAAGAATCTCGACTTTCTCAATACTCTACACAAGACTCCAGTAGTGTTTCATTGTTCATCATTCTTGTTGTTTTGTGACTTTTTGTGGAGGTTCGATACTCCATGTTTTACACGTCTAAAGTAGTAAGGATTAGGGTTCTGGACCTCTTTCGATCTGTCCTTATTAACAAAAACACTTCTGGAAATGGTCCTGGGTGGAAGTGTTTTTGAAGTAGACTAGCCATTTTAGAAAAACATTTTGTTAGCTGAATCTGACTGAGCTGGAGCTATTTTTCCAAGAATGGATAAAAATGTCTGCCTCAATGTGCAAAGCTGGTAGAGACATACTCCAAAAGAGAAATGGAGTTATACAAAGTAACAAACTCAAGAGAAACTGAACACAAATACATGCCACACTGCTCAACATGCATCGTTTTCTTCCCATCCCATAATCGTGCACCACTTTGTGTTGGCGTATCACATAAAATCCCCATTAAAATGTATCCAAGTTTTTGGTTACAACACGACAAAACATGAAACGGCTCAAAATGTGGGTTTCCAAGTCACTGTCTGTGTTTTGAAAGTTGCTCTTTGAATCGGGGGCAACTTCTTTTCATTTAGAATTCTTCCAAAACTGTTTTTATTCATTTCTGCTCTCCTACACCGACGTCCTTCCCTCTTCTTTGCCTTTCCCTCTGACTCAACCGAACCCCGCTCGGCATCCTTGACAGTAGAGAGATCACAGGAGTTGAGAGTAATGAGACACCGACTTGCTTGTTTCCACTGTATCCTCTCCTTCTTTTTCTCTCTATCCATACTTTGCTGCCTCCCTTCCCAACAGGCAGTCAGTCATTGTCTACATCTCTGCAACCTGCCACGAAGCAGGGTGTAATTCATTACCGACTGATGCCAGGAGTGCTGAGACAAAAAAGGTGATGAAATCAAAACACTGTCGGTTGAAGCCCACCCTCTTCCTTTGCTTTACTGCTATTCTCTAACTCTCTCTCTCTCTCTCTCACCCTCAAACACTATTCGCTTTGAAGTCTAAGCCTGACTCAGCAGCCTCGTTCCCCCTTCAGCCCCACATGACCGAGGCAAGCATCAATGTCAGGCAACCTTGGCAAAGACTTGCGGTGAGCGAGCCTGACACGGGCATGCAAATAAATTAGACGCATGCAAAGGCACATCAGCAGTGACCGCAAATCACATATTCAGGAGCGGGAGGCGACAGCGCCACACTCAGATGCACTCGAATAAAAACACACGGTCGAGGGGTGGGAGGCAGGGAAGGCGGGGGGGGGGTTTGGAGGTGACGGGGGTGTGGGTGCCTGGAGGAACGCGGAGCGGGGAGGTAATTCTGCTACGCCGAATGACAACGACATGGCAACAGGGCTGCGTCACCGGCTGATAGCAGGAAGACAGAGAGAAGCAGGAGTGAGGGGGCGGGATAGGGAGGAATGAACAGAGCGAGACGATGCGCGTTGGCAGGAGGTGTAAAACGATTGGAGGTAAAGAAGATTGAGGTAGGGCCGGGGCCATAAGTTATGCATTCACACCTGCTGTTTTCTTCTTCTGTATTTATGAGACTCTGTCCACTCTGAAAGTCAATGATCAAAGAGAATCAGAGGCTGTCATTGAACAACGGCTGAGGTGGGGGCACAGATACCCTTTCTTCATCCCCTGTCCTGCTCCACGCCAATCCACAAGTCCTGCATCACAACACATGTAAATGTGCATATTACTCAGGACTGGAGTTCCCGTTTTTGTTGCATTCCTTCTACCGCACAAACAGATAACACTTAGTCTTCAACTTAGAACTGTAATACTGTGCACTTTTTCCTCCCTTTCAAATGTCAGTACACATTTTGTTTACTGCATGATTAGATTGGTGACCCAGTAAGGAACTGCCTTTTGGCACACTTTTTGGCAGCTCAGTGGGTGGCAGTGGTGCTCCAAGGAAGATGAAAACAAACAATGTGCCTGCAAAAGAAAGGGGAAGAACATATTTAATGTTGGCATGAATGTAAATAACACACACCTTAAAAATATATTATTTTACTTTTAAAGGTTACTCTTTAGTAATGTTACTCTTTAGTAAAGGAAATCAGAAAGCGATATGCGTTTTAATGAAAGCCGCCTCTTTAGGGATCTCAGTGTTAAAATGAAAAGTTTCCTTTGCTTGAATGAAAATGGCAAAAAAAAATTATTATTAATCATATTTCAGTCAGGTTAGAAAAAGTATTATATAGTTTACTAGCCTCAGAATTTATACCTAGAAATCACATTATACTACAACACAATCTGTTTACATAAAATAAGTTTTATATTACAAAATATAGCTGGTTCAAAGACCATTGAAATGGCTAAGATGCTTAACTGATATGCTTGATTGGGCAGCAGTCTGACCTGACCTGAATTCAATAAAACACTAATCATACTTTTGACTTGAAGAATAGTTTTGATCTTATTCTCTATTTGGTTATAAAGATTAAATAACAAATTTGAGCTAGCCTTTCACAAGATGAGCTTAGATGAGCTCTCACGTAGCCCAACCTTTTGTAGTTTTTGTATTTATGTAACTTACGGGAACTTTAGGTTGCCTTTAAAATATGAATAATCATCATCATTTAAATATCAAGTTCTTCAAAATGTTCTCAAACTTGCTGTGATTTGAGACGTAGCAAGAAATATGAAACTATCTATAGTTTGTACTACAGTCAACAGAATAAAGTCCATTGATAAATGGGAACTAACTAATGTGTTTAAATGAAATAAAGTGCAAAAGGAGTTAAAGATCAAGAAATAAATGACCAGCCTTAAATCATCTGTTTCGTTCAAAAAGCTTTTAATTTGACAACCTGGTTTTCCTTCAGTGCTTACATTTCCACTCACCAAATGCTAACCGTAGCTCGATTGCCACAGGGTGGAACAGTGGAGCTGAGGTTGAGACCCGACAGTGAAAACAAAAAGCCTGATTTGAACCTGCACGTCAGCTGCAGCTTCTCTGTGTGCAGTTTGTATGTCTTCTGTAGTTGCGTGGGTTTTCCTCATCTGCTCTGGTCTCCTCCCACATGCATGTTGGCTTAACTTGAGATTCTGGCCACAAGTGATCAAACATGGTCTTTTTTTCTCTCTCTCTCTGATGGTCTTTTTAATGGACTTGCAATCAGTAATATGTGCATTTTCTTTTTTGATAATAAGGTCATTTAAAATTGCACAACCTTTTAAAAGTCTAACGTTTTATAAAGTTTATATTGCATTACTGGTAGTAACTCAAATAATTTGTGTGACTTGCTTGCTTCTTCCTGCATAGACTGATGATAAAACATTTTAGGAACAGGAGTTGGAAACACTAATTTATTGTGGATTTTTTTTCCAGTCTACCCATGTTCTGCTATATATATATATATATATATATATATATATATATATATAAAAACACCAGAAAAAGTTGCATGGAAAGGAATTTGACCACCTTTCTCGATATAATGCACAACATATGTTTAACTTTGCTGGTTTCCTGACATATACCTTGTTTTAAAGTACAGTAAACAAAACCCTAAGACAAAAATTTGAACAAAGGAGACAAAAATAATGTTGTGTAGTAACATATAGATATTTCTATCTATATGTTGATGTTTTGGATCAATCTGTGTACCTCTATTGGAACAGTTATTCCAAAACCAAATCAAAACTTAACTGGTGATGGATAAAAAAGTCGCTTTGGTGTCGCTTCAGTAGAAATGGTCACGTATCCAAAGTCGACCGATATGTATTTACCTTTCATGGAAGGTCATTCCAACTTTTCTTAATCAAAACTTTTTACAAGCAGAAGAAACACTGCACTTGCCAATCTATTACATGGAAAGATAATTAAATTTGATAACAGAAACAATTAATTCAGCTTTTTTTTTTTTTTTGCATTAGTCCGGAAAGTCAGGGACTTCATTAACTTCCACGCAGCTAGTCTATTCAGTAATTTAATTCATGAATTTAAACATCTGGCGGTGGCACACAAAGTAGTATGCAGCAATTTAGTGCTTGGAGTTGGTGGATGAAAATCTGACCTTTTGTCTCCTGAAGAAAGACATAAAGGTCCCAGCTACCTGTTTTAAGCGGTTGGGGAAGATTTGGATATGCAAAAGATTTGATAATTAGAGGTTGGATTTTCATTTCAAGTTTGAAAAGATGTTGACATGTGGGAAAAGTCAAAGTTTAGATTATTTACATAATCTTGGTTGTTTGTGGGATTTTCTAGTTGTTTCTATTCCCTAAGATGGAGCAGATGAGTTTTTAACCCAAGAAGTTCCTGTTTAGTTTGCTGATCCATTCTGAGTTCAGTACTTATTCCTAACAAAACTGGCCGCATTTTCATGTTTTTCTTGCTCAGCCTATAGGCGTTGGTCGGGCTCGCCGAGGATACTATTGAGCTATGCAATCCAGGAAACAAGGTCAATTTACACAAAACACAACAACCAGACAAACCTTGTCTATTAGAACCTCGATCTGCAGGAGCAGCAGAAAAGCACAGACACTAATCCAGTCATTTAAAATGTCACTACTATTAGTATATATCAGCTCCATCAACCCTTTAAACATCCATCTTGTTAAAACCCGACAAAATAAGTGTTACCTGTTTTACTAAATATACTTGCTCACTTCTTATGAACCAAATATAATGTTCTGTCTGTGCTGAATCTTCCTCTTACACATCTTCACTAGTGGTACCAATAAAACCAGGGTGTGCTGCAAGTGCTGATATTTCCCTGTTGAAGAAATTATCAAGAGAGTCAAAGCTCTGGAATGGACCAATCTACTCTGCTGTGGTCCCAGGGGCCACCATTTCAGTAAGCAGAGGAATATCAGGGTCGATGCAAATCCAGCCGTTGTGACATACTGCATTGGCAGATTGAAATATCTTAATTTCTTTTATTATTTTTTTTATTTCCATTTATTTGTCAAACTCTGCAGCTCTCTCTGACTCTGGCAGCTGCAACAAATTTCTACTTTGTTCCACTTTTGTTCGTGAATCTGGCAGCACAGATGGGCCTAGCTGGAGTCACAGTCAGGAGGGTATTGTGGATTTGAATTTTTGTTTTGTTTTGTTTTCTAAAATAGATGCATTCAACCAACAGGTTTCGTGTGTGCAGCTTTGCGTGTTCATTACCTCGGTGCTCGTATCAGAATCAACAGATGCCGGTTTTAGTGCAAAGAAGGGACCAAAAGTGTGTAGATGTAGCACGGGGGAAGGGAAAGCAGTTGGGATTGTCAGTCCACCAACAGAGCAGCAAGCATGAAACATCAGTTGAGTCAGGCTATCCAAAGTCACATTCAGTGTCACGCTGAGAGGAAGTCTTACCGCTTATTTCTTCTGCCAAAACGCAACACAGAGCAGCGAACAAGCCGTAACTGCAGAGGCTTTTTTTTATATTTTTTCTTCTGTCTTTCTCCCCCTCATGAAAAGTAAGCAGCTGTTTTGAAGACACTACTGAGTTACATTATTGTTCTTTGCCTGCTTCTTCAAAAAATGTCATTTTTGTTTTTGTCACAGTGTGTGAGATGGCAAGCAGCAGCCCACCTGTTTCATCTCAAAAAGATGACAAGATTGCAGGGCTAGACACCTAGCAAATTATTCAAAGTCTCCGAATCAGAAGAAGGAGGGGAAGCAAAGAAGAGAGAGCAAAAAGCCTGGGCTGTCATTCTAACTCTTGTCATCTGTGCACACACAGGAGACTCGCTGAACTGAAAAGACAAACATACTTGGTTTGTCGCGCTTGGAGCCTAACGTCGAGCTTGGATCCCCTAAGGTGCGACGTGTCACATGGAGCTTATTCTCATAAAGTGGAAATCCAGCAAACCCGAGAGCAGGATCTGTAAACCCTCCGTTCGCCTGGTGCAATGAAAGAGCGGGTGTTGCTTGCGCAGACCTCGGAGCAGAGAAACCGGCGGAGTATCACTGTGTATACCGCCACTTGGTGCTGCGCTCGCAGGAGAGTAGCGGGCATAGTGAATCAGCAATCGCACAAGTGTACACTGAGAGCAAAATGAAAATACACCTGCTTTCAATTCTATTTTTATATCAAGTCATCATAGAGATAATGTAACCTGGCAAAAACCAGCACCTTCTTCTAAACTTTGCTTTGTAAAGAAGGTCAATGCCTTTGACTATCGATTAACGATTGCTTATTGGAGGTGTTGGACTCTGTTGAAGTCTTACTTCACCCAACTGATAATATTTGACCGTGACATATGTAATGTGCCACTTTCCTGTCTGAGGTGAGCCAATCCCTCCTGCTACCAGACAGGCCTGTTGGTAGCAGGTGGGCTAGTTTGCTGCTCACACTGCTCAGCTGCTGCTCCGATCAATGGCATCAGTTGCTTCAGTGAGCAGATCCTCTCCTCAGACTGAGAGGCTTATCGTCACAAACTGGACTCTCATCAACGTCAGAGTCCCTGTGTGCAGCAGGACCCCCGTCTTTAACCAGCTTTAACCTCAGCTTGAAATGAGGCTACAATCCACACACACACACACACACACAAAGGTTTTATTTTTGCCTCAAAGGAGCTCAGTGTACCCCGTCCAACTGCACGAAAAACATTTTCTACTTTATCTTTTTTCTTTTTTTTTTCTTTTTTAAATTATGTAAAACAAAATTGTGTTGGATCACTTAAGGGAACATATCCAGTCTGTATTAACATAATGCAAAGGATGAGGATGCAACTGCGAGGTCTGGGAGCTAGGATAAAGCTTAAAGCTGTCGGAGACCACAATTTCCTTGTGATTTTTGGTGCTTAACACATGCAACAATGGATGACTGAATTTTTTTTTTCCTTTTTTCTATTTAGTATTTGCCTGTTGGTCCTTTTCAGTGGAATAATCAGCCGTCTTGTGAGCTCCAATGGAGCAGAAAGAGCTGGTATGAAGAGATCATTTTACTCGAAACCTTTTCCATCTGGACTTTAAAATCGTGGCTATATTTCTCTTTAAAGGAGCAAAAACAAACTTGTTATAAAGTTTTCGAATTAACCAGCCCTGCCAAATTAAATCCAACATCCCAGCACTTACTTTACCCCTTTAAAAATGTATTCACACCTGCGATGGCTCTTATTTCCATTGGAAAGCGACACATCATTCGCTGCTACAGACTCGGTTTTCCAGATTCTCTTTGCTATGAGGGTGACATTTCATGGCCCGGCCCGTCTGAAGGCGTGCGGATAGAGTACGAGTAGGAATAAATCAAACGTGCGCACGTCGAAATTCAAACAGAGGCCACACTCCGGTGTTGAGAACTGACATTCTCATGTTGTGACAGCATCCTGTCTCCTTTTTGCCCAGAGTGAAGTAAAGACAAAACCAGAGTCTATATACAATATCCATACATAAGACGGGGGGTAGTAATTTTTTGCACTACAGGCAAAACAAGGTTTGTAGGCTGTATTAAACTGTAGCTGCCCTTAGCAGCTTCGACACAGACACAAAGAGTGCCTGTATATTGGAAAACGTGGCCTGGGTGTAGAAAGAATGCCTCAGGGTATAACATGAAAGAAGGCAAACAAAGGACTGGGGCAGTACATGAAGGGACGCTTCTCGTTTGGGCTTTGTAGAGAGACACAACCGAAATTCAGATTCCTTTGTTGTTTCTCCTAATTGTTTTGGGAGAAAACTGACAATGATGAATGGATATGTTGGAGGAGAGCTTTCAAGCCTCCTGCCTTTAGCTTAAACAGTAATATTTCACTGTCATGCATCTCAGATAACTGGATGATTGAAGCGAAGAGAAGGCAAAAGAAGAAATTAGTTGATTACGACCTCAAAATGTCAATAGAGAATGTCGATATGGGCAGTTCATCATAAAAGAGATTCTGTATCAATGTTTTCTTTTTGCTTGAAGGAGATGAGGAAAATGTAAATTCCAATGTTATTTTTTGGGGGGGGGTTTCCCTCTGGTATAAACTATGTAGCGATTTGAGAGTCTTGGGTAGTTAAAAGGGTTGTGACGCAGCTTGGTTTCAAAGTTACTATTTCAGTAGTTTGTTAGTACATTGCAACCATATTTAATGGTAAAATTTTAGAACCTTGAAAAAAATAGTCTGTGACTGAAGATCTGATGTCATGGCTTTACTGTGACGTCCCCTCGCGTTAGGGGCCACAGCCTCCCAAGAACTGCTAAAATCTGCGAATCTTTCACACCCCCTCTACACAAAACCTCCAAATGCTTTTTTCAGTAGGTCAAACAACAAATGTACATTTATATCCACAGCGGAAACAATCAAAACTATTCTGTACACTATTAGGTGTACAGCCAATCAGTGCTATGGAAAATAAATGGCCCTCATGGGTTGGCTGCTTTACAAGCAGCAGCCAATACCTTGTAAAGTGAAGTTGTGCTTGGGTGTTTCAGTTCCTCAATTGGAATTGGTATTTACTTTTGAATACTTTAGATATGCTTGTTCATAAATCTGCAAATATGCAGGTGTTCTTTCTCATTGATACAGATCCGAGAAGGCTGTGCTGAAAATGTTGCCTTTTAATGTCATTCTTTATGGTAAATTAGAAAAATATGTATATTCTGAAAAGTGTTCAGCCATGACAAAAATTTTCCAGCAATTGGAGGAACTGATTGAATCTACATTTGACTGTTGGCCAATAATATTTGCAAGTACATAAATGTCTCTTTGTTTCATGCCGGTGTTATTTTTTATTTATTTATTTCCGCTGTAATGGCTTAACTTTTATATGTGAGTGAAATATCACCTTCTTGTGTTATACGCAACTCCGGTGATTTATGAGTTTCAGCTCGATGATTGGAGCTGAAGTTTGATAAGCAACAGAGTCCAGACAGAGGACTGCAACATATAGAGGAAAATGGTAGAAGCCACTCTAATTTCCCAGTTTCTCACTGACATAGAAATAGTGGGAATGTGAGAAGATGCTGCAGCAAGTTTTGCAAAACGTTCAATTATAAAACGTGGACACCTAAAAACTGATTTTTTTTACTTTCTTGTGTACTTTGACACTGTTTAAGAAGATGGCACAAAAACAAATATTTAAAAATTGTTTTATATTTTTCCAAATCATAATTATTAAATGTGATGAAATGTAAAGCTTTGTAAAACACCAGACATTACCTATTTAAGGAAAACATATAAAGCTCATGTAAAAAAAAAAAAAAAGAAGAAAAATCTGCTGATAGGGCAACTATGAGTTATGCAAGACACAAATCTGTACTTTATGTGGAAGGCAACAACAAATTTAAGTTCAATAAGAAGTTCTGCTTCAAGGCTGCTAAATTTGCATTGCTTGTTTTGCATTTAAAATGGTATGTGAGGCAGGAAACATCCACTACATATCCTCCGGAATACCTCATCTCCATGGTGACGCACAGTGGTGGTAACATCTAGTTGTGGGGATGTATTTCTTGAGTTGAAACAGTGTTGTCTGAGTAATCTTCAAAGGAACTGTAAATTGGAAACCTGAACAGTTGTTGTAAAGTGACTAAAAGATACCAATTTCACTTCGAACACCCAGATATACATCAGAGAGTCAGAAAACGTTACCTTGTTAAGACCAGCCGCGTTGTGAAAGCTCTGGACAAGAAACATTTCATATGTATGACAGGGACTTGATGTTGAGGTTTGCCCGGGGATAAAATTAGAATAAATTAATCAAAACAGGGATGCTTCATGTCCTAAAGCAACTCTATCAGCGAGGGAAAACACATGCCTTAGCAATAAAGGTAGACGATAGACGATCGACATTATAGGATTGACGAAGGATGAACCGTGTTAAAGGGTTCTGTTTGTTTGTTTGTGGCGGGCCACATCAGTCATTACAGACCCTACATGTAGATTGTGTTATTTATGTCCATGAAGCTGTCACATTGAACTCGCGCTTACATGTCCACCGAAAACTCTTTGTATGAATAATGTAGGTTCCGGGGGGGAGTGGGTGTAAGTGTGACGAGCAAGAAAGAGGGACAGAGGTGGATACAAATGGTCAGATTCACAGTCGGAAAGAGATGCATTCGGTACATGTCTCTTGGCGGCAGATCAAACAGAGGAGGACTGTAATCCTGCGCCGAGTGTCAGAGAAGAAGGGGGGAAAAAAGCAGCACAATCTCTTGACAGCTGAGGAAAAGGCAGAAAACAAAGGGAGGGATGGAGCACTGGCGAAAAACAAGCCCTGCCAGGAACTAGAGCTTCAAGGCCTTTAGATGTGAGGGAGGAAAAAAAAAATCTGACTCAATACAGAGGGAATTATTTAAAAGATAATACAGAGGGAGAAGTAGAAATGAAGCAAAGAGGGAGAAAATGGGCAAAGGATAGTTGGGAGGTTGGAGGGTGGTAGAATGGCAAAAGAACAGAAGGGATGATTAGAAGTTTTTTGTGCAGATAAGCAACATAAAATTGAAACAGTGTATAGAAAAAAAAAAAACAGAATGTAGGCCAACGAGTAGTTCTAACAGAGGGTTAAGTTGCTAGCCTCCCTTGCTGCTTAATTAGCATGGCAGTGCCCTTAAAGAAAGCATTGAACCACCGCTTGGCGCTCTGGAGCTGCTCTCTCTCCAGCAGCTCAAGGCCGTGGTTGTACTGGGCAGCTCCCATGCGGGACGCTGCCTCCCCCCTCCAGCATCTGCAGCAGCAGCTTCCCCTCAAACTCACCAGCTACAGAAGTATGGAACAATATACATGGATAAGAAGCTGCAGCATGAGACTCCTGTCACAGTGATACTTTATCACTGTGCGAGTTGGATTTTAGCCATGGAGAAACTTTTCCATCTGAATTTTTTTTTTTGTCCTTCACCTTATTTCATCTAAAAGTGAAACCTTTAATATTATGCAAATGTTCTTTTTGGATGTTGTTCCCAATCAGGGGTGACTAAAATGGGTAAGAATGGTAGAGATTTGGTCCACCAACCCAGACCATTTTTTCTCAAAATAGAAAAAAATAGTTAAGATTTTTGCCAATGTTGAGACTTAAAAGCAAAATGGAAGCATCTTAAAATGGAAAAGTGGAAAAGGTTAGGTGTTCCTTTTCTATTGACCACTTTCATTATTCATTTAATAATAAATGAGAGCACAAACATCCAGCCATTATTTCTAGCTCAGATTACACAGCCCTTGTGCTTGGCTGTCTACAGCGGGTGTCTTTTAAGAACATTTAATTTTTGTTGCGGAAAACGGACTAATAGATGTTTCTCTTTGCAAAAACTAATAAAAGCAAAAGTTGGAATTTGAATTCCTTTCTCAAAAGAAAATCGTGCCAGACCCCTTCAATAATTCCTAAATCCATTAAATCTGAAAACTTTTAGTTGCATTACAAAGTTTCTTGAAGATTTTCAATTTCTTGTGGCCTGTATTTTCAAATAAAACTGCATCATACCAGAAAAAAAAAGACCTATTTGTAAATCTACTGATAAAAATTGCAAAAATTATATCAGTTGTGCCACTTTTATTTTGCTTCACCATCACATGATTTGCCCACGACTCTCAATTAACTCCAGCCTTTTAGCATCTACTTGCTTGGACATTAAACACATTCAGTTTTACTATTGTGACCACCTGAATTAGAAGTCTTTTGCAATATTCACATACTCCACTGCTGATCATTTTGATAACAACCTGTTATTCTCTAAACTCCATGATTAAATAAGTGAGCACAAAAAGAGCTAACATTCAGCATACAATAGTTTCTTCGTTAGCTTTGATTCAACATTCTTTGAGCAAACCTCAAATGCTGGAAAAAAGTTGGATGTTGTAGCTTTTCTTTTTTTACCGTGCAGCCCGTATGATTTCCTAACTCTTATTTCTTTTTGACCGCCTCTGGTAGAGCTGTAGGAGAGAAGTCAGAGATTCCTTCCCTGGATTTTTAGAGTTCAACATCTCTGCTGCTCCTCCAGAGTCACTATGAGCCTCTCCATCACTTCTAAGATCATTTATTTTCCTAGCTTAGCCGACAGTCACTGTATGTAGTTGTCCCCGTAATCTTTCCATTATCAAATAATTGATTGAAAAGTGCTCCGAGCGATGTTAAAATATGATAAATTTACAAACTATGTGGATGTCTGACAGCCTTTTTTTCCTCTATCTTCTATCTGTGGATGATAAGCAAAGAGTTCAAATTGTCTCCTTGTTTGAGTGGGTGGGGAGGAGACGGAGGAAGAGCATAATGGCACAGGAAGGCTGTGTGGGCAAGACACGTGGTTCGCTCTGTGTGCGTGTGTGTGTGTGTGTTCTCCTCAGACAGTGAGGACGGCGATGTGTGTATGCAGAAAGTGTTTGCTTTAACCGCGAAAGTAACACCGACGGTGAAAAGACAAAAAGAGATGGAGGGGGGTGTCCTTTGAGCAAACATGGGATTTAATTAAAAAATCTTAGTGTGAGTAAACTAAGATGGCCTAGAAGGTTTGATTGCCTATTTTTACCCGCTGACATCTTTAAGTACCACGCATGTGTAAGCTATTTCACTTGGAACCAGATAGATGTGTTTAAATGATATACTGTATGTGACATTTATCCAAGGAGACTGCTTTTAAAAGAGCAATCCATTTTTTTTTTTTTTTTTTTTTTTTTTTTTGTCACAAACCACTGAGAGGAAACGCAATGAAAAGCACTCACTCATTGTCTTTCACCTTAATTAAGCCATCCATCTCTGGCTGACCGATACGAGGGAATAGTGCAGGGCAAAGGCACGAGGAGACAGTAGGGTTAAAGTCTGACCAAACCCTCTAAAAGAATTTTTTTTTTTTCCCCAAAAAAAAGAACAAATATCTTGGGAGTATTTTGTTGCCAATCAAAATGAAAGGAAGGAAGGAAAATTAAGCAGGATTTGATTGCCACGGTGTGTGATTGTGGCGTCGCTTGTTTGCAGCAAGCCCTTTATTTTCCCCGTCAATCATCCGCTTCATGCATTATTTGTTTGGGCCCCCCTGCTGGGAATAAGCACTTAGATATATTTATTTTCTTATGTGGCGGCGAATACACATACAATGAAACATGCATGAAGAAAAAGCACATAAGCAAACACACGGTGTGCTCTGTGTAGTGAAAGTCCCATTGGAATCTGTTTTTGTTTTTTGTTTCTCCCCTTGAGAGACACTCATCACCACCTGCCACTGATCTGATCAAAGTAAACCAGAATAGATTTTGTTGAATTCAGACCTCAGATTTGTCAAAGTGTTATTTTCAACTGCAACTTGTACCTCTTTTAGCCTGTTGAAACCTGTCACTCACTATTACTTAGCGAAGGCGCAGACCCAGCATGAACGAGCAAAGAAGGAAACTTTTTTTTTTTTTTCTCTTCTCATACGTATCCTGTCAGGGCCTGAGCACCATATCCTCTAACCTGTCATCTGCCACTCGCAGCTCAATCAGAGTTTCATTGATTTTTAGCATCACCAGTGACTGCATCTGATATATTGAAAATGCGCTACGTATTCAGGTCACCGACAAGATGTTGACGGTTGTCTTTGTCCGTTTCTGTCACAGGATTTCTGGCAGAAACAGAAACGGAAGCAAAATGTACAAGTGGATCCCAGTAAACTGGGATATAATTGAAAAATTGACACTGGAGAATCTAGAACATGGGCAACAGCTAGTACATTCCTTGTTTTTAGAAGAAAAAAAAAGACTGGTTTCTGAAAAGTATTCACCTCCTTGGATGTTTTGATCAACAAAATGAGGCATTTTTTGGACCAAAATTGTCTGCTTTGGAATCGACACGGAAACGGACTGCACACTGAAGTACATAAAGTTAACCTCTCTTCGTTCTGGTGCTGCACTCTGATGTGCACCCCTACTTCCTTTGCTACTCAAGTTGTACTCAACCATTCTGCACACTCAGAGTGTAGCTTCTCAGCTCTGGTTCAGCTAAACGCACAGAATCAGACTGGATATTGAAAAGGTGAAAGGCTTTTATTTTTGCTGTTTTTATTTGGAGCAACACTGGTATTTAATGATTCTGTTTCACATACAGTCAGCTTGATCATGGGTAGCTTTTCTTTCCTCTGTTGAAAGAAACCTTTTAAAAGCCGCTTTTTGTTTTTACTCAACTTCATTCAATTTGATAACGTGGAAGAAACAAAGAATAAAAGATATCTGGAACGAAGTACTGTCTCACAAAGCTGTGTTTGAAAGGAACTAAACTCAATCAATGAAGCTTATTTGATTAAAAAATAGAGTTTTGTGTGTTTAGTCATATAAAATGCCTTTTAAAGAAATGCGTTTTGAACTTTAAATACAATTTCTTTGAGTTCCCTCCTTAACATTAGCTATTGACTTTCGTAACAATGGGAATATGTTACCAAATCTTCCTTTCTTTCTTTCACGTTCAGCATTTAAAGTTTTATTACCAAAGAACAATACTAAAGTTTTGCCTTTATGCTAAAACTTCTACTTATAGATTTGATTTCCCTTTGGATTTCTGCTTTATTGGAATGGAACACCGTATGGGCTTTGAGTCGTATGCACACCTATGAACATATTAAAGTAAATGTTCTCTAGCCACCAGAGTGAGATTACGCCAGCAAGCCCTTCTACTTTTACAGATCAGCACTTATGAGATGGTGTGGAACTGCAAACCGATGTAGGCAATGATCCGCAGACAATGTGCTAGGGAGGGATAGATGGTGGATAGAGGGATGGAGGAGGTAAGATGTAAAGGGGAAAGGTCACTTGTTCCTCGATTTGTTACTTTGTCACATTGGTAGTGTGTTTAAACACAGACTGTAGCAGCAGGCAAATCCAAAGTCCACCCTTTGCTCAAATAGTCGACCCTAACTGAACAAAGAATATCAATAGTGATAGATTTGTATAACATTGACATTGAAATACATTGCGCATGTGCATATTTGTAAGAGAACCTGAAGTAATGCAGTTTAGATAACCCTAATAAAGGGTTTCTTGAGATTTTGTTTAGCCTCTTTTACTGTTTCTATCACGTCTTGTTGCATTAAGATGAATTAGAAGTTGCTTTTTGTCGTCAATCCTGGTTGTTGGCGACTGTTCTGTCGAGTCAGCATCAGTTGCAAAGACCCAGTGTGACATCAGGCTGCCTGGATGTTAAATATAACTATATCATAGTTCTTCAGTCTTCTTTTTTACCAAGATTGCATTTTCATTCTGGTGGTTTTTATCATAGTCATCGGGAATATCTTATTCTTGAAGAGTCCTTAATGTTTTGGACAAACACTCAAGATACTCTGAAGATTTTCTCCATTTTCCATTTCACAGTCCCACCTCTGGACCAACACTACTTGTTCTCATCACTTCACCTTGCTTGCAAGTGCGTCTTATACTACCATTATGAAATGCTGACCAGCAAAGTGCGTCACTGCAAGGAATTTATATGTCCTGAACTCCTGTGGGATTTGCATGAAATTACAAAGTCCCTTGTTACAGGATTGTCTCTGACAATAGAGGCCATTAGAGCAATACTTCTAAGAGGATATTTGATAATCTGGCAACCGTTATCTTTGCCGGATACACCACGGCTATATAATTCTCGGGAAAAATAAGTCAACCCACCTATTGTCTCCGACAGAGCCGGAGCAAAGGCTTTGTGGGAAGCGAAAGTTGGAAATGATGTAAAGCAAATGAAGATTAAGCCTACTGAAACGAATGGGGAAAATATATATATATATATTCTTTTGCTGCATTTCATATATACTCTAAGTCAAAAACACAGTTTGGAGAGGCATTCTATCTTTTAAAGGCAGAATTTCCTTAAGACGCTTCCAAATGCAATATGGCTGCCTTCCACCAATAACCAGAAGTCTGAACAGCATTTATTTGTTTAATTAATTTTAATTTGACACTTGTTTGTGTCTGTCTTTGCTCAGTTAATCCTTAATAGATGAATATTACTTTGACTTAGCTCTAGCTGATTTATCTTTTTTCTGATTTTTGTGATTATTTGACTGGTTTCCAAACAGAACAAATTACATTCTGTACAGAGTACATTCTAACATATTGCAAATACATTTGCTCAACAAAGTGAATTTCATCTTTTAAAACTTTGCACTTTTGTGGCGCTGCTGTGCTTTTGCGGCACATCGGCGTCTCTATCACACCATTTTCGAGGACCTAGCCATGTCTTCTCAATGGTCACGCTTGACTTGGCTCAAACGGTGGGAGGAAGAAAAAAAAAGAAAAAAGGCTTGAATTGTCTCCATGTATTTTGCCCGTAGCAGCTTCCCTCAACACCCTTTCAGAATGAAATGGTGCATTTTAAAGAAGAGGTGAAATGGAATCCCTGGATGCGGTCTCAGAGGTAACATTGCCTGAAGAAAGAGGGGTTGGTGTAGCGAGTCCTTTGACATTGCTGTCACATTGAGTGAAAATCTCGGCTAAATGACTTGGATTCTGTGATTCTAGCTGTGTAGTCAGATGCTATGCAGGTGTTGTAGGCAATGAGCGCTGAGATGAGTGATGGCCAATTTGATTAAATGTGACTCAGCCATATCTGCATTCGTAATAGAATGATAGACAGAGTACATTCTAGCAAGCAGAACTCTGTAGTGTCCCGATTTGACCAAGGAGACAGAACTTCACTGCGGAGGGGGATTTACAATTGCAAAGACGTTTAAAGCCTCTGCCGTTTAATTTCTTTTTAATCATAGCTGATTGATGAAACATAATTGCATCACAATAAAGCAGTGTATGCAATGTCCATATGAATAACTTCACCGGTTAAATAAATTAGGTGGCTCGATTGATCCAACTTTACACATGGAGTTTGTTTCAAGGGCTTGAGAAGTTATTTTGTTGAGTGAATAGGGATTTGTTTAAAGCCTCTGTTGCTCCAAGGAGATGCCATTTGAAGATTAAATGTAAATTATACTTTAGACTATCTGAGCTGTGTAAAACACCCTTCGTTCATGACTGTTTACCCCAGATGCTGATTGCATCACACCAAAAAGTGGCATAATGTGGTTCCCCTGAATATTTTTGATTTAGTAAGTGCAAAAGGCAATTGTTAACATTTGTAATTTAGATCAAAATTATCAAGCTGGGGCACCGGTTAATTACTAGGAAGTAGAGAGCATTGTCACAGTTTCACATTATTTAGCCTGGTACAGTGTATCTTTGCTAATGAATTAGATTTACAAAGAGTAGTTTTGCTGGTGCAAGTTTTAAATTTTAACATTTTATGTTAAGTTTTATATTTTAGCTTTTTTTGCCTGGACTTTTGCAAGCCTATGTTATTCAAAAATATGCATATTAATAGATTCAAATAATTTAAAAATCAATAAGGTGGTCACTTTTCTTATTTATTTGTAGTATATTTTCTGCCATTGGAGGCAGTCTTTCACTTCAGGCACTTTGTTTTTATTTCTATCCATTCTTCAGGTTATACCAATAAATTTTATGTCGGCACTTTTTCACAAACAACCATGAACTTAAATGCAACCTTAAATTTTGTCAGGATATTAAAGGAAACATAATAAATCGGATTTGGACATTTGCATAAAAATGTAAGACTCTTGTTTCATACTTGCCTTTAAAAAAAAATCCTTGTGAAATAGATTGAACTTTAATGTGGCAAAATGTGAAAAAAGGATAAAAAGGACACTCTCTTTGGTGGCTGTAACACAAAATGCAATAAAAAGTTGAATAAGAACTCTAATTCACCCCTTTTAAAGGTGTGATTCACTTCCAAGACTAACATCTCACTTAAATAAACTGAAGCAATAATTCAAAAAGTTCTTCATGAGGAGGATGGAGTTTATATGATTTGGATCTTGTGCAACATGCTCTGAGGATGTGGCGGCGGCCATCTTAATGAGTTTGGAGCTTATCACTGCTCACGAGAGAAAGCAAATCAATCACTACCCCTGCACGGTGATGGGTATGTGGGAGGGAGAGTGGAGTGGGAGACAGAGAGAAGTAGAGATGTGACACGAGAGAGAGAGCTCGTCAGTCCTCTGGTGTTGTTTAGCACAACAGCCCGTTGCCGAGGATTTTCCTGGGGGACACTTGTTTTAATAAAAACTGGCCCCATATTAAATTCTAATCCATTAGTGTGTCTGCTGAGCTCTGACAGTGTTTTATCAAACCACTGGAATAAATGAATGTTTCTTCATTATCACAACTGGAGCGTTTCAGTAATATTGCTCCAGTACTTTCTTGTGCCAGGGATGTGTTGAGCAATTCTGACTGCATGTGTTGATATAAAGCACACTTCCTGCCACTTTTAAGCTCCTTTCTAACTTGGATTCTGCTTATTATATGCATTTGTGTAACTGTTGATCGGGAGTATACAGTTAACAAAATGCAACGGCACCAACAAACATTGTGCAGTCTATCTTTTTACAGAGAATAAAATTAACTAGAACAGCAAGCAGTTCTAAATGGGTTCCACAAAAAAGACCCAAGATCTCCATCTCAGACTATAGAGACCGGATTAAAACTGGTGAATGTTTGAGTTTTTGATAGTTGGTAAAAAGTTGAGACTTCCCCAGAGAGAGTGTAATATATCTAAACAATAAACATTAAAAAAAAATCAGATGACTGAAAGACATGGATTTGCATCCAGTAAAAGCTTAGAAAATTCTAAACATGAACCATCACATCTAACTGAGAATGAGCTATTTTGTTAGAATTAAATGAAACCAAGATAAAACAAAGTTTGATAAACTGTTTGTATGTAAGCTAAAAATGTTGTAGTTTCTTAATTTTACAGATGGCTCCTGGGGATAATTTAAAGATAAATAGAAGCTAAATGAAATACATCATTAATTTAGTGACTGTATATTTCACTCAATAATGCTTTTTTTCGCATCAATTTGTTGCTTGACCATTACCTAAATGTATTTAAGAATTGTAGGAGAGCCTGGAAAATGATGGATGGTAAAGCCGCGGGCTCTTGTTTCATTAACTGAGGGTCAGAACATTCATTTTAATGCCGACTTGATAAGTGCAAACCTGGCAACTTCTTTCTTACCAGATTTATTGGTTTCTATTTTCCTTTTTTACATTAGCAGTAAACAGGAGCAGATGCTCGAGTGAGCAAATGGCTAAAGAGCTGCCTTCTTTCTTCAGGACAGATGACCATTAGGAGTATTTTTTTAAGATCTAGCCCTTAGTGTGATGAGAAGAGATGAAGAGCAGGACATCGATAACAGGAACTGGCAGTGGAGTGGATAATTAGCCTTAAAAAGGAACAAAGGATCAATACTCCACCCTACCATCAAAGTCCCAGCCCCTCCATGCTTTACAAAGCGTTTGTTCATGGGGAAAACAGGTTTGGACACCGGGCAGGAAGCTCATCTATCAATCTGACAGAAAAGGCATCCACTGTAACTGATAAACCATTGCTGGATTTTTGTGAAGAAATGCTACTTTGAAAGTTACGCGGCAATAATCGAGATTGGTGTGGCTAAAGTTTTCCACATTGTTTGTCATTTTAGGCATGATAAATTTCATAAGTGTGCATACTTTGTGGATATAAGGAAAAACAAGCTATTAATCCATAAGGTTCCCCTATTAATTTAAATATCACAACATCTGCAACATTGTTGTACTTTAAAATACTTTTAACCCTTAACTGTCACCCCAATAACACTTTCAAGCAAGCCAATAGGTCCATGAGGACCTAGGTGTCCTCTTGGGAGTTAAGAGGTTACTTTTAGATCTTCAAAAGATGTTTGCATTTCTTCTGAAGCTTTCTGCCAAAACTGAAGTTTTATAGTATGGTAGATAAGTCATGAAAATATCTTCATATGCTTTTACTGCATGCATAAATTAGGAGGGAAAAAAAATCTGATAATGGTTAGAAAGTATGACATTTTAGAAAACGTTAACTCTGTACTGATTCATTCATCCCAAATTCATGATTTGATCAATTTCCTTTTTTTTTAAGATTCAGTCAGATTTAGTTCTGAGAAATAATTTATCTTTGGGCTCATTGGTATGCAATGATATTCACACTCTTATAAGCTTCTCTTTCTTTGTATGGAAGAAATCTTAAAGCACAACAAATGTGTTTTGTAGAAAAAAGCTTAACCAGCAGGAAATGCCATCGACTACCAGTTTAAGCACCCAGATTTTGCAAACGACAGTTTAATGAGCTATCCTGAAGACTTTATGCTGCACTATTTTTTTTTTGTATTTGTCTCATAAATCTTGGATAAAACAGTGGAAATCACTGTTTTTCATTGGGTACATATCTGTCAAAAAGACCGAGGATCATTAGGAGAGTCAGATTGATTAGATCTGGTGACGTTATTAGCAATATTTGCAATAAAGAACTGGTATTGTGACACTTTTACACTTTTATCATTTTTCTTTTATCATGTTCTAGTCACAAACTTTAATCTTTGGGTCTTGAGCACAATGAAACATGGTGGTGGGAGCATCATGCTGAGGGAACACAAGACAATACTGGTTACAAAGCTGTTAGAGGATTGAGAATGCAGCCAGTGGTACAAAGCTTGATATTTGGTGATATTTGGTTTTCAGCTTTATTTGCAAAAAAGCTGAAAACCGTACATTAACTTTTATCCACCGTTTTCTTTATTTGTTCATTACCTAGATCTTGTGCCAATAGAATAGTGTTGGAACTTAGATTGACCTGCAAATCGAGAGCTTACAAAAATTTGTTGTTTCAACATGACAATCTGTGTAAACATACAGTATATTGCATTTTCAAGAGACAAATCAATGAAATCAAGGTCAAAGCATCCGTGAAGACCTGCGTTTATGACAGCAGCATCTAGAATTGGATTTTGAACCAAAGCGGCCGTCAGTGGACAGAACCTCGTTGACATTCAGGGAACATCAAGCATAGAAACTGAAGCTGATCAGATACTTAAAGTATTAAAGTGCGCCTCGTTTCTGCCGTTGTCCTCCTTTACTTATTCCCGATGAATCTCACCAGGCAGTAGTCCAGACATGGAGCACCACCTTTGTTGTGCCAAATGAAAAGGCCTTTTCATCATTAAGATTTTCTCCAGGAGATGCAGTGTGATTAGTTTCATTGATGAGCTACTACATCAAAGACAGAAAAAAATAATAACCAGAGACAGAAAAGAAGAAAGGTTCTTTTTTTTTTTTGAGAAATCAAAAAACTCCAGCCATGGTTGGCCTTGTGTTTATACCAGCCTTTCCTGACTTTAATTATTAGCACATACAGTAAGTAATCTCAGAGGCCCAAATTGATTATTTGAATTTTTGCATTAACTTGGAACCTACGGGGACCTCAATTTCCACAGCATCAGAACGTTATCCTCGTTTGAAATCAGGTTTATTTAAAACCTATTACCGGGTTTCCGAAGCACGCGGACGGCCAAGGCGCAGTAGTATGTAATTATCTTCGTATGAATTATTAATTTCATTACACTGCGACTGAATAAATGTAGCAGGTTCAGTTAAGCACTTTGATGGTGACGGCGGAAACATTACATTTTGTGAGACGAAAGTCTGTGTTTCAAAGGCATTTATTATTCATTGGATTTATTTATTTATTGCGTTAGAATATTCTCACTGTTGATCTGGCGGAAATGTATTGAGATGATACTATTGGACTTTTTTTTTTTTCACTATTTCCAACAGTGCTTAAAAAAACACAAATCTGAGAAACTTGGCGTTATGAACCCCTGTTTACTCTGATGCCCTTCGATATAGTCCAGTTTGGGACTGAGATTCACCTTCCAGCAGGTCATAAGCTACAATGGAATGCTTTGAATCAGAGTTTTTATGTTTTCAAATGGCCTAGTCAAATTTCCAACTTAAATCTAACAAATATGTGTAGTAACACAGTCAATCTGACTGAGTTTTAGCTATTTCGTAGGAAAATATCCCAAAGAAACCCTGACATTCTTGTAATAAATAGAAGAAAATGCAAACTTTGTTATAAAAGCAGGGTATTGCAAGCTCATTTTGGAGCTTTTACTTTTGAGTCTACTTGGACTGGAATTTGTTCATGCCCCATTTGCAAAAAAAGATCCTTTACAGAGCACAAAGGTCATACGGTGTAATCATCAGATTAAAAACCAGCCAGCTGTAAACTGCCCAATCGTGGAGCCATTAGCCGTTAACATCCTGTCAGCAGAAGGCAGAGGAGGCATTTGAATTTGAATCAAGTAATCTCTACGGTATCTTAAACGATAGGGAAACTGAAGAATAACACTTAACAATTGGTGATTTGCCTTTAACCGAAGTTAAAGTCAGTGCAGTGTTGCTGAAAGAGTCAGAATTCAAAGCTTTAACATTTTTAAAATGGACAGGCCTTTTACAGCTGGCCAATTAAACTCCATTTTATTTCCCACAGAGGGAGACAGGATTTTTTTTTTTTTTATGTGGCGAAAGCCTCCACTCCACACTGGGGTTACAGCCTCCGAAGATGAAATTGTTTGCATCCACGGAATGCCTTTTTTTTTTTTTTTTTTTTTTTTTTTACCACAGGTCACCTCATAAACCCATTTATATGGCTTTGTGAGTCATTTTTCATGTAACAAAGCTGCAGCTTTGACTGAAAAAGAAAAAAAAAAAAGAAAAAACAGGAGACATGGAGGTGTCCCTCAAAAATGCCCGTGACAAAATGAAAAATCTTGTTCCGAGGCAGAGATGATGCTGTCTCGAGTCAGATTGATTCCTCCCTGCTAATGGGTTAATTCTGGCATAATTCAATAAGCGCCTTCTCCCATGATACCTTACACATTTATGTGGAGTCTATAATAACATCCTGACAGTTAGATGAGTTGGGAATCTCTGGTGGTTTAATTTGGTTCTAATTCCTCCTGTTAACACACTTTAACAGGGAAAATGAGATCTAATACACATCGCCAACTTGTTCCTGCCGTTTGCATCATTTGGCTTTTGATCAGGTGTCCCCCGTCACCTGGGGGCAGGAGGCTGGAAATGCCGGATTTTTAATATAAAGTTTCAAGTTTGAACCTCAATATTCGCAGGCTGAACATGGAGGTTAATTGCCTGTGATGCAGAGTAGAAAATGGATTATAACAGGCTGTGCTCGGGTGTTCGGGAGTGTTAAAAAAAAAAGAAGAAAAGGGAAGCATGGAAAATGATCAAAAAAATGATGTGTCCAGCCCTGACGAAAAGATGTTCAACCTTGAGGAATGGAGGTAGCTTAAACAATATCTAATTGTCTCTTTTCTTCAACATGATAAAAAAAATGGATGAAAAGCTAAAGGTCAACCCTTTCAAAAAAAGACCTTACTGAGGCAATGAAATTAATATTTGATCCAGTTTTTAGTGATTTTGTCAAGTGTTTTGATTTGAACAGAATATACAGAGGTGCTTCACAGTCCTGTTTAAAAAAAAAACAACAGGCTTTTAAGAGGGGAAACACTTTTTTTTCACAGTAAATGACACATTTATCTTGTATCTTGTACAATTTAATTGAAAAACATACCAATCTGTTGGGATAAAAGACACAGTTTAACCACACACTGCATAAACGCACACAGCTAGGCTAGTACTTATTAAATTTTGCGGGGTGAACATTGCACGGGGAAAGTTTTGAAGTAATTTATCATTGTCTCCTTTTACACCTTTAAGAGCCACTGTATGTCAGGTATAGTGAATAAAATCCACTGCCCAGATTGAGCTGCGTTAACAAAAGTATGCTATTCCTTCATCCTTTAAAGTTAAAATTAAAGTTGCATACAAATCAACCAACCTTTGCCCAGAACAGTATTTTCAGACAGACGCCACCCACTGTCTCACTGAGTGTTAGTGGATTGATGGAAATCTGCTGTTATGCTGATTGTAGACTTTCACTGCAGGTTTTTATTTAACACAAATATTTGTAGAAAAATGTGCTGAAGGGAAAAAAAAAAGCTAATTCTACTGTGTATATTTAAGCTGACGACATCACAGCAGGCCCAAAAAGAAAAGAAAAAACGTAAACTGGTTAGCTGGTTTTAGTGAAAACTATGTCAGATGTGCAAGTTCTTACGTAGATTTCAAACAGCCGTCTTCTTTCAGAATTCATCTCCGTAAATATGCGTATTTGCTCCAAATCCGAGACTTTCTTTATGCATAATTCTTGATTCCTACTGCTTTGACGTTTGCATCTCATGTGCTAACTTCCTTGGAAGGTAACCTTGAACTGTCGCGTAAAGAAAATAGATTCTAAAAAAAAAAAAAGTCAATTCCAGTTGATATTGAGTTCACTGTTCACAAACCAATCAATGTAATTTATTTTTTGCAATGTTTCCCCTCCACACTGGAAAAAAAGCTATGAATCATTCTCATAAACTGCTTTAATAATTTCTTTCTTTCTTTGTAATCATAAAGAATGTGTATTAAAGGACATATATAGTAAAACTAGAATATTCAAAGGAATATCCCAAAAATCCTTCATTAGTTGTGTTTTGCCTTGTGTGATGTCATCAGAAATCTTAATGCTGAGAGCTTCTGTTGGGAGGGTACATTTGATCTTAGATAAAGTTTTAGAGCAACACAAATGAAACATCTGACATGATATTGCATAGGTGAAAAGCTACAACTAAAATGTGTTATGCTGATTTTATAGAAACGTATGGCTGGTAACTTTAACATGAGATTGTGCTGCTGCATCTACAAGTTTGTCTTTTACAGTGCAGTTTATTTTTACTAGAAAAATAAAAAAAATCCAACATATACATGTCTAGAGCTTACTACATCTGACCTGATAACATATAAATGTTTTATGTTGCATAAGTTTTTCTTTCATTTGTTTGTTTTCGTGCTCATCAATGACCTCTTTTTACACCAGCATGACTCTCTGCTTTCCATACACAAGGCCTACACACACACAGACACACACGCAGACAGATTCACAGGTACACAGAGAACATCATAAGTAGCTGACGTCAGTAATGCTGTAAGAGCTCTGAGAGCTCTTCCACAGTAGCCTTTTTTTCCTTTTTTTTTTTTTTTTTTTAACAAGTACACCCACACTCTGCCAAGTTCAGCCTCGCCATTGTCCAAACACAAGCAAACTGTCACTCGGCGCGCTCTGGGAGGACGACACGGTTGGAAAAACAATAGTTTCCCCATCAGGACCGGTCTCTTTCTGAACGGTTAAAGTCGGTGCCAAACTTCATCCTTTTTAGGGACTCAATATCTCACGGTCTGAAATCAAATAACACTGTTGGATTCTGGAATTGTCTCTTTCTTGTCAGTGCTATTCAATGCTATTTTCAACTGCCACATTAGTATGTCTTCCTCTCCGCCTCTCTCTCTCACGAGTGAGAAAATTAGTTTTTCTACCTCCCACCATTTCATTATCTGAGCGATCTCCCAGCGCACAGCCTAATTCCTTTAGCGAGGCCCCGGTTTTCTGCAGACTCCTCGCCGCGCTTTCAAAACCACGGAGATGGAAACAAAATGGGGACGGGACAGAGAGAGGGAGGCAATGGATGTATAAAGAAAGAAGCAAGTGGAATGTTACAGTAAATCAGAAGGCTGGTAAAGTGGATACAAAGGCGTAAGTGTGCGCCACCTCAAAGATGCAAACCGCCCACACGCCCAGCCTTATCTTCTTTCTTCAAACTATCACACTTGGAGGCATGTACACACTGTTAAAGAGCCAAGTTTACCAGTGACAATACAGTCTAATTGTGAACTGAACTCAGGCTAGGTAAACACGTTTCCGCTTTGAAGATAACTGGGTTTGAACCTGAGGGGCACGTAGCGTGTTCAGCACAGAGTCTCTCAAAGGAAAAACCAATCACCGGTGGAGAAGACGTGAGGACTGCCTGCCAGCTTAAAAGAAAGTAATTACAAAGCAGGAATTAACACAATCTATATCAGACGTGACATTTTCGCTTTGATTAGACCACAAAAATATACTCTGACTTAAAGGTGACTTCACAGATGGAAGATTAAGGAATTTGGACACCAAATAGATCTAAAAGGGATTATATAAATTTTTATATGGAAAGTGTACTCCCTGATCTTCATTATTGCTTGATTATAAAACGAGAGTTTGGGTTTGATCATTTAATTGAGCTTAGTGTATAAATGTTTTTAGCTATGCCATCGGAAACATCTTAAACCAACCTCAAAAATAAAAGCAAAAAAATCTAAAATTAATCACAAAGCGTCTTTTGTGCTAGCTTAACAATTTAGCATATATCAGGATCACTTTTAAAGAGGCAAAAGTAAAAGTTTTACTTAAAACGGGTCTCACTTTTAGGGAATCTCCTGTACACATGGTATTTATTAAAGTATTTGAACTATGCATTAGAAACTCCAACAATGGCATAATTCTTACATTATTCTTTGCATTTAGATTCAAATCTTGCCACTTTTTACTTAAATTTTAAGTTGAAAAGCTTGATTTTGAAAGAAAATGTTAGACGTTGTTTTTCAAAATTAAAATGCATCAAGGCCAATTACATTTTCAGCTCAAAAAGCTGCTACATTGAACATTAACACTTGACTCCCATTCAGTCTTGGATAGATATGAAAGTAATTAATAATTCTTTTTATTAGCTATTTTCTCCAACTCATTGATCATTTTGGTCTTCAAGTAACTGACATTTGTGAAAACAAACATAAAAAAGTACCATGCCAAATCTCATTGACCTCCTAGATTAATGGCGTGGGCCCGGGGCCATACTAATGGTTTTGTGAGTCCCTAAACTGTATTTAAAAAATCTAAAAAATTTGGCCCAACAGCGAACCCATCTGACTCACACTCGATGACAATTGGAGAAAAAAAAATTGCATATAACAATGAAGTTGAAAACAGAGAAAGCATTTTGAAAACTATCGTTTTACCCAAGTAATCAAAAACATCAGAGCTGTGCAATTTTTTTGGATCTTAAATGACTTCCAGATCTCTTTTCTGGAGTAAAAGTTCAGATGTAAAGTTAACGTTGTGTTTATGTACTTTTTGGCTTCAGGGACAGAATGCTATAAACACTGCTACAAAATCCAGAAATTTGTAGAAAATATATGTTGATTTTGTTACAGACACCATTTTTTAGACATTTCTGGACCTAGAGTACGAATAAATCTCTATAAATATTTTCAGACCTTACGCTTTCATTGTACTCAACTCACACAAGCAAAATAAAAAATATCTAATAAAGTCAGTGAAACCTGCATATATCATGCCTCAGCAGCTACTGTTCAGTATTGAAATCACTGACACATACAAGGCAGGGCAGGACGGGGCACGTGTCCAAGCAAATACAAGCATACAGTAGAAGCGCTGAGCCTGGATGGGCTCTACTTAAATGACTTGACAGTCTAAAGGAAGCCATACATCAACCTGTTGTTTTTTTGGCCAGGCGTCACTGGGGCTCGGCTGGGGAGTCAGTAATGCTATGGTTGCCATTTATCAAACGACAGGGTTACTGCGGCTCCGGATCAGCGGGTGCAGCCGCCGTAAACAAACAAAACGGGGGAGGCCTGATGAATACAGCCCCGCTGCCCAACGGGAACTTAAAAAGAGGGCAGGCTAAGCGGGGAGGAGGCGACGGGGAGACTGGAGAAGTGGGCTGGAGGACGGAAGTAAAACAGTGACAAAACAAAGAACTAAATAAAATATGAAACATTTTGCCTCACAAAGAAAACAACAAACAAAACCAGCTATTTCATCAAAAAAATTATCATATTCCCATGAACATCGATTTGCAAATATGCAACAAACTGGAAATAGACTATTAACTATTGAAATGATGGCTCCAGGGATAATTGCCTCCATTTTGCGTGAAGGATTTCCATCCCTATGTTAACTTCATCATCCACCATTTAGGGTGAACTGGGAGGTGAAGGTTAAGGCAGGATTGCAGGAAGTCCATTACTTCCATCCGCATTGATTTATCAAACAGGGATTCAGCTTCATAGGAGCACCATCTGCTTTAAGTCACATAGTGTATGCAGTAATTGCAAAGTTTTCTTTACCATCATATAAAGGCGAGTAGAGTGTGTAAGTTGTATGGATTTTGGTCACAGTATAGCTGAATTTCCAAAGCTATGCAAACTAAAGCTGGGCTGATTACTTTCCATGATTTTAATGAATACAAGAACAGTCTGTTAAGGTGTTTAAAGTCACTGCAATAATAGTAAATGTACAAAATGTAGTGCTGAAACAGAAAGAGCATACAATTTATTAAAACATACTAATCAGAGATTGATTTTTTTTTTAAGTGTACATATCTGTTTCTAAAATAATCCTTCAACATACTTCAATTGATAAAGCTGAAAGCACCTCATTTTTATATGAATAATGTTTCAACATGTAGCACATAAGTAGTGGCAGTTATCAAAAAAAAGTTGTCCTCTTTTTAGATTTGTTAAAAATACATTGATTTACTTAATGAAATGATTCAATGTCATTAAATATGAGGTTAATACAGTAAAAGTAGAATTGGATCCACTTAACATTGTGTTAGAGTAGGCTACCATATTTTCTGGAGCTGCAGGGGAATTTTAATTACAGTGGACCCCTTTTATTCATAAGGGTCAATTGTAGCTGTCTATTTTAATAGTTCAAACATCAAATGTATGTCAATATGCATAAATCTCCACTTTGAAAACACAACCCAGAGTTAACATCTACAGTCTTATGTTTACTGTTTAAATTAATGGAAAGGAAAATGGAGCTCCTGGATTGGCTACTGTGTAAATGCCAGCCAATAGCATCTAACGTAACAATGCACCGAGCATTATTAGCTTCTCAAGCTACATTTACTTTGGAATATATAAGACATTCTCTAAGAAAAGAAATATATCTCTGCAGAATGAGTTACTTTTTGGTAATACTTTTTTGTAAAGAATTGCAATACAGTGGATGCCTCCCTATTTGTGGGTTTACATTTGGCAGGTTTTCTGTGGAATGTAAATCCAAATCATTCATCTATTTATTTATAATTTTTTTTTCTCAGTTTGACTAAAATATTTTTAAGAAATGCGTCTTGAAAAGTTAAAACACCACGGTGCAGTGATCCTTCACATGCTATTGGCTGGTATTTGCAAAGCAACCAATCCAAAGTGGCGTTCATTTTCCTTGGCCCTGATTGGCTGTAAAGGAGAAAAAAAAGCAAGCATGCATGTTAGCTTGCTTTCCACTGTTAGTAATATTCATCAAGGTCTATTTGCTGTTTGAATCTCTAATTCTCCCGTCCAATCACAACAAAGGCAACAAATATATTTGCCATTGATTGCAGCTGGCGCGTTTTTTCAGTAATGCATAACAAATTAAAAAAAGAAACCTTCAGTGTATTGACAGCAGCAAGTGGCTTTTTAATTGGCAGATGACACATTTGACTTTAAGATGCAATGGCTAATCATTCAAAAGTTAAAATCTGAGTAGAACATACAAGTGTTATAGTACCATTTAATTCAGAAGTGTCAAACTAACATTCCTGATGAACAAATTTAGAGCCTTTTTAAAAAAAAAAAAAAAATACAAGTTTAAAATCCACTCTTTATTCTGCATGTACTGGGGGAAAAAAACACTTAAATCTAACGAGTTTTTTATCTATGCAAGAATATGCTTGAATTTATTGTGACCAAGTCCTTGAGAGTTCCTATGGAAGTTAAGAGCTTTACCATGGCATTTTATGAGAAAATGCCTTATCCATAATGCATTTTTGGACCATAAAGCTGCCCAGTGTACCCTCATAATGATTCCCACTTTGGATTTAAGATCACAGGAACAAACAAAGCCCAGAAGCTTGGGGGTGACAATGAAAGAGAAGGCACAAGGAGGAAGGAAAACTGATCGGTAATTATGGCAACGTGAGGTAGAAGAGGAAGCGTTGGCAGCGACGGGGGGTGGGTAGAAATCGGTTGAGTGCTGATGAACATTTGAGCATTTCTACATGCCTGAAGGAATTCCATTAACCACTCTGATTAAAGTAATCATTGGAGCCATCGGTGCCTGTCAGATGCCATCCCTGCCCTCTCAATTACCCAGATCTCCTTGAACTCAATTGCTCACATCATCATGGAGACCGGGTGGCGAGAAGGAAAGCGAGGCAGGATCGGAGGAATGTGGCGGCATCGGCGGGGGGAAAGGGGGAAGGGGCCGCGGTCGATGAAACGTCACTCGAGCATATGCAAAATGTCCACCCTGCATGTCTCTCAGTACGCCCGGGGTAGATGCATTATTAGCGTAATTATCATTTACGTGCGTTTGCAGCGTCTTACTGCAGACCAAAAAGCAGCATAAGAAGAAAACAAAAAGAAACGTGAACAATTAAATCAACACCCAACTTAAAGTAAATGGCCAAGTTTTGAATTGGGAATAACTAACAGTAAGATATAAATAATATAATGCAACATCTGGGCAGTCAAAGACCAAAAAATACATAAAAAACAATCTTGTTAAGCATTAAGACAGGAAAAATATCCAAAACCTTCATAATATCAATTTTGCTTTGTATGTTACAGTGACAAATTTATCTTGCAAATCATTAGCAATTTTTATGCCCCCACTTTATTCTTATTAGTTTTTACATGAAAATGATCAGAAAATAGATGCACGTGAAAATGAAAATGGATTAGCTTATTTTTCCTTTTTGGTAGCTAAGGGCTAAATAATAAGGTACTGGTAGACTTGAGTAATTCAACTGGTAGAAACAGAATTCATTTATATTCCTTAACTCAACTTAATGTTGAGCACATCTTAAATCACAACAATATGAATGGAAATGTTCAAGAGGTTGGTGATTTATTTTTTTTCTATTTCAGTTACTGTTAATTTAAACTAATATTCTGTGCATAGTACAAGATTACTTAAAGATATGTGAACTATACATAATCCTAAGAGTTGCTGAAACATGGTTGTAAAGAGGGGTCCTTGAGCGTAATTTTTCCCTTGGGCCTTGTAACTGGCTAACGCGGCCCTGCACGTGTGTGGCATCAAGCTGATTTTATTTACCATAAACATCCAATTCTGCCAACGCAATCTGAGAAGCCATGAAACTGAATTGGTAGCAAAAACTCCTCCAGAAAAAGTTCTTTTTTTCTTATTAATCAGCTCCTTTTTTTTTTTTTTTTTTTGAGAACACTGTTCTAAAATAATTGCCGGGCAAGTTCAACTCCACGCACTGAAAATAGCAGAAGTGATGAGCCAACACTTGGTGCAGCTTGGACAGGTTTCATGCGCCGTGCCACTCTGCTTCCGCATTGATTAACTCTCAAATGGTGCGAAAGCAGAGAGCGTACGAGAACACCGGCTGCCCATCACCCGTCTCTCTCCCCAGCTCTGCCTTTCTGATGAGCTCTTTCTGCGAGGAGGGAGGCTTCCTCTGACGGCGGCGCCCTACACCTGCATCACACATCGCCGGCCTTGCGTCAGATTGCACGCGATGAGTTTCAGTCAGAAATGATCTGGGATGTCGGTCAGCGTGAAGCAACACCATCTGGGATGTTTCACCTCACCACCTCCTCTCCAGTCTCACCGCAGAAGTTCAAAGATTTTCTGATCAATTTTGGTTTTAAATTGATTTAGCATGCAATTTTGACAAATGCGAGTATTTTATGCTGGGACTGTAAGCTGGGTCAAGGCGCCAATTAACCAGTCTGGGTTGGATAGATGTTCATACTCGCACGCACAGTAATGACAAACCTTTTTCAGAAAAGGGGGGAAAAAAAAGCAATGATTCATTGATTTGATCAATGTGTTCGAACATTTTGTCATCTGAGGACAAAAAAAAGGTAATTCCAGGACATGAAAATGAAACCCCATGCAGCCATCTGCGCCACATTTTAAACATTTGTCACCATGCTGCTCAGGTGCAAAGTGTTTAGCAATATAAGTATCACAAAAAATGAATATAATTCCATGTCAGGAACTGTGAGCATCCCACAGGCCACCAATGCTGGGCGAGCGCATGCACTCCTTGGCTATGATTCACATCTCCCTGCAACATGTATGACACATCCACAGTTACACTCGGTTCCAGGACTCCTCATCTCCCAAATGGTTGCCTTCTGCTCTCTTTCCGAGCTTCTCTGAAAGCAATGAGGACCCAGAGCGTTACATTTTTTTTTTTTTTTTTTTTTTAATAAGGCAAGGCAGCAGGCATCACGAAGGACTTGGTAGTGGGAAAGAGAAGGGGAAAAAAAACATAAACAATTATATAACAGCTCTTTGCACGCGGAGAAGGTTTAATTATAAATTCATTTAATTCCAAATAATTCCCCGCGAGTTGAGAATTAGTCGGCAGGCCTCCGCTCCGCAAAGATGTCGTCTGTCTCTGCTGAGGGAGCGCTTGGATTTCTAAATGGTGACGCTCGCTGCACACTGAAAATGGTGGCACAGGGGCAGGCTCTTGCCTTTCTATGGACCCTGCTTTGCATTTTGAAGTAGTGAAGTGGCCAAACACAAATTGAGACAACAACTTCAAACAGTACAAAAAAAAATCTACCTTTAAGTTTTGATCTGTATATTAAAAAAAAGTCTTCATTTCACCATCACATTTGAATCTGGATCCTTTTGAACCCAGAGCCCTGTCTGTCACATAGCATACACTACCACAAATCACTGAAAAAGTAAAATATGAAAACTGCAAACGTAAAATTTACATATTCTTAATGTTTTAAATTTTACTCTTGATTGAATTTTTGTTGATTGTTTTATACTTTTGCCTGGTTTTTGTGCCCAAATCACAAAAGGGAAGCAATGTTTTGCACCGATTCCTACTCAAAAACAGTCAGGCAGTGCAGTGGCATCTTTGCTACAGACAATAATAGTTAATAGATTTATTTTGTTTTGCTTTAGTGTCTAAAGTTGTTGTTTTGATTTGTGCTTGTCATTTGTACCATCGCAATGTTGGTCTTTTTCATGAGCAAAAAGAAGTTGTCAACCACAAAACCTTTCATACCAACCAGTGCATCATTTTACACTTGCTTTACACTTGATGCATGTCTTACCCACTTTAACAGTTGATGATTTAAGGAAATTTCCTATGCTTTCATTCTCTACTGTTAAGAGGACCACTCCACAATGTCCCCACCACTCTCTGTAAACATTAGCCTCTTAAAATGCACATCATATATGGCCAATATGAGCAGTTGGGAGTCCATTCAACTAGCTAAAAATATTATTCATCTGCAAAGAATGAAAATATTGCATTTGAAATTTTGTATTTTAGCAAAACCAAGTTGAAATGTGATTCTTTTACTATAATGAATAGTTATCTACCAATTGGGAGCAGCTGTTGTTGGTTTTTGGTCGAATCAGTGATCGTAATTTAATAATATTTGACTATGTCAAACAGATATCGGAACCACAATAGAAAAATAGTGTTACATAAAACCACACTGAAATATACAATTAACCCCCTCAGGCTCAAATTAAGTTGTAGTTGCAGGAAAAATCTGATATTTGGAGAAAATGATCATATGGGGTAGTAATATACAATTCAGACTTTTTTTGAGAGACATTTAAACAGCATTTCAACAGCATTTAGTTGTTGCAAATCTGCAACATCTGCCTGGAGAGGGTTAAATAAATTAGCATTTATAGCATTTTTATGACTATCCATGTAATTCATTTTTGAAAAATTACCTATTACAAGACTGTTATGACTACCTTCAGTCTGTATGTCTTCATCACTGTCAAAGTTGATACCCACTGGCTTTGCAGGAGCTCTAAGTCAGCTCCTATCATGTTTATATAAATGACCTCCTTGTCGCTTGGCAGGCAGTAATGTGGATACAGTTGTCATTGTATAATTGCAAAGGTTTAATGCTCATTGATTGAATCCCCATTGATTCCAGGCTTTTCTGAGGCGCTAGCTTTGCCCTATGAGTGAAGCACAGACTGTATTTTCAGTTGCCAGTTCTAAGCCAAGACATTGTCAGTTGATTTGTCAAATTAAAAGGGTACACTACCAACCCAACTCTGATGTTCTTAGTAATGTCAACCAGAACACTTCAGTTTTCCTCATAAGCACAATGTATGAACCTGACATCTTGTTTTATTTGATGACAATAACATAGTTTGGTCAATATAGTGCAATAAGTGCAAAGCAATCAAAACAAAGGAACCAATAAGGGATAGAGAATCTGCCAATGCTCGTATAAAAATAGGTGTTACATTGATTAAAATATCAGTATTACACAACATAATGAATACTTCAAATATCATGTATGAATTTAGTTTTGATAACATATCATCTCTACATATTAAGAATGAATACTCATATTCATTTTTAATATAATAATCTCCTTTATGAGAGCTCAACGAAGGCGAACTTGCCTTCCAATTTCAAAAAGTGCAGAAAGCATACAAAGACACTATTTTTTGTTGTTTTTCTTGTTTTGTTTTGTTTTTTAAATCTTCAGATGACGCAGTCTGTTTTTGAACATTTGAGGGGGTGTGCCACTTTCAAAAAGAAAAAGCCACTGTTACAATGCAGAGCTACAATAAATGAAACTACAAACATAAGCCTTTTTTTTTTCCAGAGGTTCATGGAATATGATGACACAGGTAATATCTGATGTAGAATCAAAGTTTTTTTTTTTTTTTTTTTAAAAGACATGGCAGATTATATCAATAAATACTTACTTACAGACTACAGCAGAAAATAGTCCTACACAGTTCTGATCGTCTGCTGTACAAGTGTTTTTCTTTTTTTGTCCAGGAGGGATTTTATAAACATTTTTTTTCTCTCTCTCTTCGGATTCACAATATACCTTTTTTTTTATGTATGGTTATATTCCTGAAAATTAAGTTGGATAGGATTTACCAGTACACTTACATTTTGTGTTATTCCATCTTCACCATAAAAAAATAAAATTTGCATCATCATCAGTGGAGTTTGTTCGTCTACCTGTCAGAAAGCTGTATCCGTTTTCGTGCTGTCGCGGTTCAGAAAGAATTGATTGTTCGGCACACCCCGTCCAAGCTCCCTCGCGTTTGCTCATGTGTTTCTGTGCCAAGGCAGCCTTTAATAAACCGAGCCACTGTTTCAAGGAGGACCAGCAGAGAAAGTGTCTCATTAACATTAGCAACCGCGTTGCTTAGAACTGACTAAAGGTGGTCTGTTTCTCAAGGACCTCGAGGTAATCAGGCTCAGACTGCAGTTTAGCTTTTAGCTCCAAATACTCGTTTCTGTTGGGCTCCACATAAACAGTACTGGGTGCTGTGCCGTAGAGCACCGTTTCTCTTATCCTCTCTGGGTGCAAGAACTGCCGTCTGACATCGAAATTTGGATTGTACGTGTACGACACAGGCCCAGTGTACTTGTACTCTAAATTGGCTGCTGGGATGGATGGGATGGACTGGTGCGGGGACTGCTTATCGGGCTCCAGAATGCCCCTGAAAAAGTGGTCTGCATCCTGGATGGGGGAGGGGTTGTCACGTGGCTCGATGGTGCTGACGCTGTATGCGGGACTCCTCAACGTGCTACTATCCCTCTCCTCATCAGGGGTACTCCTGTATGTCACCTTGAGCTCGTGCAGGTCTCGGTAATCCTCCACCGTGTTGCCTTCCCGTGACCTGTAAATAGGATTTTTGCACATGTGGCCCATGGGGTGGGGAATGTACTCGTAAACGTGACCGGCCGGGGCTTTGACTTTAGGGCCGGAGCGATTGCTGTAGAGGCTGTATTGCAGGTTAAAGGAGCTAACGTCCGAATTGTTGGTGCTCGTGCGGTCACTCTGAGACTTTTTGCGCCTTTTCATCACCACAACGAAGAGCCCCGCCGCCACAAAAACGGACATGATGAAAACAAGCAAGAGGCTAAGGATGAGGACGGAGAGGGGAACTGTGCTGCTTGAGGGGCTGAACTTCTGAGGAGCGTTTGTTGTGACAACATGGTCATCCATGGGCTCCTCCGTGGGGGGAGTTGGTGAGACGTATGAGTCAGTATAATCTGGGCACAGCTGCTCAGACTGGATGGAACGCAGATCCGTCCCCTTGTGGCGTATGGGGGTCTCGCACACAACCTCATTAACCACCGTGCCTGCACTGAGCTGCTCAAGCCATATCTTCATCCCCACTATGTCGCAAGAACAGTCCCAGGGGTTTTCAAATAGATCTATCTGCACAAGCAACTTGAGCTGATCTAAAACACCGCTCACAGGCAGGTTTTGGAATTGGTTGTTACGCAGATTAAGCCGAGACAGGGAGAGGCTGGAAAAGATGCCCATGGGTAAAGTTTTGAGGAGGTTGTTGTTGAGGAAAAGCAGCTGGAGATTAGGCAGGTAGCGAAAAGTGCCAGCCTCCACCTCCTTGATTTTGTTGTACTCTAAATAAAGGTACTGCAAGTTCTGCAAGCCAAAAAACATCTCCCCTGTAAGCCTGTCCATGAGATTACCATTTAAATACAGCCGACGGAGGTTGGTTAAATCCCCAAAAGCCCTGTCATGGATCACACTTATCCTGTTGTTTCCCAGGTGAAGCAAATCCAATCCAGTGGCATCGACAAAATCAGATCTTCGCACCACAGGGATGTAATTTCCAGTGAGATACATTTTTTTAGGGTTGTATGGCTTGGGTTTTAGATCAGAAATGCTTTCAATCTTTCTCTCTTGGCAGTTGACATTTAACCCAATTTCAGAAATCTGCAGATTACATGTGCAGGCAGTGGGGCAGTCCAAAGGCACAGGAGATTTGGTCTGAAAAGCAATGATGGGGCCATAGTTATACGGGTTACCGCCCGGTAACCGAGAAGTGGGCTTTAACCTAGTTCTGTTAAATTGCCGTGTGCCCTTGGTTGGCCTGGAGGAGGACCTAAAAACAGCTGATGAAGTGACAGAGGCCGTGACAGCAGAAGGTGTGGTCTGATAATATCCATTGGTGCTGCTGGGTGGTGCAGGCCTAATCGTGTCCTCTACAGGTCTCCGCGGGCACAGCTCCTGCTTGGACACCTCATCCAGGTCTCTGCCATGCAGCCTGAAAGGCGTCTCACATACCACCTCCCCGACCAGAGCCGTGTAGGCTATGCTCTCCAGCCAAGCCTTGAGAGCAATGAGCTCACAGGAGCAGTTCCATGGATTTTCCTCCAGTTGTAATTCCACAACTTTGTCCATGTGCTCCAGGAGGCCAATGTAGGGAAACATCTTTAGTCGGTTCCCCCTAAGGTCCAAGTGCGTAAGGGGGACATTCCGGAATATATTCGAGGGGAGGGCAGAAAGTAAGTTATCATTCAAAATCATCACTGTCAGCTGGTGCAGTTTGCTCAAGGCATTGGGCTCTATAGTTGTAACGTAATTATAATCAATTTGTAGGTATTCCAAACTTTCCAGCCCTGTGAAAGTGTCGTCCCTCAGAAGGTCAATCTTGTTGTTATTCAGGTGCAACCGTTTTAATCCCTGGAGTCCGTTGAAGGCACCCGATTCGATCTCAGAGATATCATTGTTCCCCAAGTGCAGGATGGTTACCCCGGTGTAATTGATGAAATCATTGACTGACAGCTTCTTCAGGAGGTTCCCTGTCAGCAGGAGGTGGTACATCGGGAACTGAACCGGGCTGATCTCTGTCAGTCTGATGATCCCCCGGTTCTCGCAGCTCACCGTCAGGATCCCCTCCTTCTCGTCGCACGTGCACAGGCTCCGGCAGATCTCCCCATAATTGTCATACATCTCGACCAGCCTCGGAGATGATGCAATCAGAAGGATTATTTTTAGAATCCAGATATGCATTTTGTCCTGGGAGAGGATGCCCCGGCTCACTCGAGTGTGGTGCCAGTGTGAGGTGTCATCTAGGGAAGGGGGGGAAGGGGTACAGAAGGGTGGGTAGAAGAAAACAGGAAAAAAAAAGGAGGGGTTCTTTTTTATATTGCACAGGAAATGCATGAGACACGTGCAACACTCCTAAAACTGCATAGCTGCCTACTAAATGAACTGAGCCCCTGTGGGTATTCATGGCACACAGGCAAAAAACAAGAAGGCCTATTGAGGTTTGTTCGGCGTGAAGATGTGCTGCAACTTCAGTGCTTAATAACTATAAACATGAAGGATAGGTGCGCAAGTTGTCGGATTTCTTAAATTAAAACCAATCTCTCTTGTGAAATGGAAGTCTAGACTTCATCACTGGATTTCCAAACACCAACCTGCAATGCTGCCTCCAACACAGGAATCTTCCATCGTTTTCTAATGAGGAATCCTCACTCAGCTCCCCTCCACTGCCCCCCCTGGCAAACTGTGGCCAAACTGTCTGGATTCTTTTTCCTTTCCAGGCTGGGAGCAAACAGCAACACCAGGACACAGTGATTTCGTTCGAGAGCAGTGTCATTTCTATCGACTCTTATTTGAAGGGTCGGGGGGAGGGGGACTGAAAAGGAGACCAGAACGCGTATCTCTCTCTCTCTCTCGAAAGGAATTGATCGAGAAAAGGAAAGAAAAATAGAGCAGGAACTGCTCATCTTGGAGAGGGGAACAGGGGAGAGAGAAAAAATCCGGCCTAGGAAGGCGACAGAACCTCCTTTTTGCCTACAGGCAGAAATGATCGAGGGAAGTTGATCAAAGACGAAGACAGCGTGAGGGGCTGTTGATCTCTGGTAAATAACCAGAAAATGAGGCGGCAGTGCTTCTGCTGCCATAGAGTGGGGGGTGAGGGAAAAGAGGGGGGTTACATATTGTTTTCCCTTTTCTCTTTTTTTTTTTTTTTTTTTGCTTCGCGTGCACGCGGATTTGCACGTGCGCGCGTATATTTTAGACTATGTACACCGAATCCCCATCCAACTAGTCTTATTTAAGACATCTCCGGGCAATGCAATCGATTCTTTAAGTCACGTCTAATGTAAACGTCTGTTGCAGACGATAATGGGTGTTATCACTAACTTGGGAGGCATTTTTTTTGTCAAGGTAAAGGGAAGCGGCGCGCACACCTTTTTTTTTTTTTTTTTAAACTGTCTTGAATCGGATCAACTTCGCTAATGCAGTAAAGGGCAGAGAGAGAATGTGGTGGGAGGGGGTGGGCAGACAGAGATTTCAGCACCACGGACAGATCCCCATAAAAACAAAAAATGTTCCAACCTACAGTAGAAGATCCTAAGGATTCGAGCATAATGCGTGAATAAATGCGTGAATCATAGACATCTTACCGTGCCGATCCGTGTGAACGCCAAGGCATCCCGAAAATCACGGTCTTCTCTCTCCAACCTCAGTGGAAAACATTGATTTGTCTTTTTTTCTCTCTCTCGTCTTCTCATACGGTGTCACCCGTCCTTCACTCGATCGCCAAAAGCAGATATGACAACAAAAATTGGACGAAATAGAAAACAAAGGAAAACGAAATAAAAAAAATAAATAATTAAAAAAAAAAAAAAAAAAGAACAAGTCAAGTCTCCTCCGCGTTAGGCTCCATACAGCAGGCGCACGTTAAGAGTGCCGTCTGATCCGGGGAAAGAGGAAGAAGAGGAGGAGGGAGGGAGGGAGAGATCTCATTCACGCCAGCGCGGCTTCCGAGTCCGTCCGGCCGAAATCAGCGGCGTCATCTCGGAAGAGCAGCCAGAACCAAAGTTCGGACATGGCTGAGAACAGAGCGCTGTAATCCCACATCTCAGAACATCACGCCGGGCTCGCCGCAAGCATTTTTTTATTCTTTTTTTTTTTTTTTCCTTCTTAAAGAACGTGACTTTCCTCCAAGTGCGCACAGACCTGAAGCGAATGACAAATGCGCCTCTTTATTTTAGCCGCTAGAGCGTCCAAAACGAGCGCAGATCAGCGAATATGCTCCTCCAGCTTTCTCCCCGAATGCAAGAATCTCGACTCTCTTTCTCCCTCTCTCTTTCTCTCTCTTTCTCTCTCTCTCTGCAGCTCTGCATCGGTCATGCGATATCCAGCCTTGCTGCTGTGCACAAGCTTGATCTTCCCACCAAAACCTTTCTTTTTTTTCAACTAGTGGAACTTAAAATCAGGCTGGCGCAAAGCGAAGGCGGCGCACACGTTCTGACTGCGGAGAAGAACAAACACAATTCTTATGCGAAAACAAGCGCTGCCGCTCAATGAGGGAATGAAACGCAGTTTAATAGTCTTAAAGGGTGTCTGGTAATGATAAGGAAGGTGGGTGAGGGGAGAAAACGGGGACAGGCTCTGGGTGGGGGGGGGGAGGAGGCTGGAAGAAGACCCGCAGAGGGCAGCACGATGATGAAAAAGGCAGCAGCAACAAGCATCTGAGAGGCGCAGCTGCGCGCGTGAAGCTGTTTTATTCATCATGACTGATCCTCGTGCACTGAGAGAGCTCTTTATTTTATTTTATTTTATTTTATTTTCTCTTTTGCCTGGTGGGGGGTACTCGTTTTTAGCTTAAATTGTGACTCCCTCCTTTTGGATGTCACATTAAAGCTAAAAAACTTCAGTGTCTAATTTACAGTTTGCCACCAAGCTGATAGAAGACTAATGTGAAACATAGTGATGGCAGTATCATGCTGCAGGGACGAGTTTGTTCAGGTGATTTTGATGAATGAAGCTAAATGCAAGAGTAACAGAAGAAAAGATTTTTGTTTAACACGTAAACCTTGCCTTCCAAAATACCCCTAAGAATTGTTCTTCTTTTAACAAAGTAGAAAAAGTTTTGGACATTGTATGCCTTTATTTTAATAAGGCAAATGTACAAGACTCTTAATTTTTAGATGCTTGATTTTTCTGAAGTTTGTTTGCACAAAAAAAGTGTTTTCTTTATTAAATGCAATTAAAAAATAGAACAAATAACACTGTATACAGTATAAAAGCCTTCCACATTTGTCAGATTTTTACCCGTTTATTCTTTCACTTTACAGTTATGTATGCTTGTTTTTGTAAAATCCCAATAAAACACTGTAATTTCCGGTGTCACGGGGACAAAATGTGAAAAAAAGTTCAAAGGGTGGGAAGATTTTGTGAGGATCTGTACCAAAGTTGCACCAAGACCGTTGCAAATCCATATGGGATTAAACCTATAGTGCTTGCAAACACACATTTACAAGAGATCTGCATCCGGAGAATTGAATTTACTGTAGGATTAAGCTTAATCCAGTTTTGCACCAAATACTCCAGCCCACTAATGCTGCCATGTATCTGTAAGAGCTCCATGTTTTCTTTTTGTGTTTATCTTTTTTTTATATATAATTATTTTTCAAACCAAATCACGGTTTATTTACCCCCCACCTCACCCTCTAATTGCTGAAGTCAAGTCAAAGCAGAAGCTGCCCTTTCACCCTCTCTCGCTGCAGAGAGACATGAAACTTTAGAGGCACTTATAACTAAAGCCCCGGACGGAAAATCAAATTAAATCGAGGCATATGGTGGGCCGCCCATGTCCAAAGAGATTTCCCACTTAGTCAGTATTGTGCGGTAATAATTCAACTCTTGGTGCTCTCCGTTTTTAGCATGCGGGGAGCGACAATAAGCGGATGTGGCATCCATGCCGGCTTTTTTCAAAATTAGCCGTGGAGGACGCATTGAATTATCTTAAAGTCTTGTTGCTCTGTAATCGTATTAAGAGCGGTCTATCCTTTGGGGATGGGCAAATCGGTATCAGGCTGGGACACAGCGACGGGTACTCCCTCACTGTAGAGGAAGTAGCTCCCCGGAGAGGCTTTGTGGCATCAAAGCGAAGGGTGTAGATGCCCTAAATCTTTTTCTTTCTTTTTTTTTTTGCCTTTGTGCTGATGCGGAAGGTAGATAGGCCCGGGTGCTCGCATCGCAAACTTTGCAGAATTCCACTTTTGTTGGATCAAAAGTTTCTCCTTGAAGCTCGGGGGGACATTTTTGCACCACGCACAAACGTGTCGGGGTTCCGCCTGCAGACGATGCAAATCTTCCCTCCTCCAAAAGCCTAATGGGCTCATACGGACACGAAGTGTCATTACCGTAGATCAGCTGCACAAAGCACGCAACATTCTAATCGGGTCTTGGACAAATAAGAAAGTTATTAAATGCAAATGAAAGTTCACGCTGCGGTGAGCTTATAACATGGATCTTTGACGGATCTTAATGGATTTTAAGCATGATAGAAAAGACCTTCCTCTTTCGAACTCATTAGCACAGCGGCTGTTACGTGTTGCAAAATATATTTCATTAATAGCTCTTTTTTTTAGCTGAATAATTTGGCATATATTTGCTATATGGGAATTTTTCTTCTTTCCTTCTTTAAAGGAAGTTTTTAAAGCAAGGAGAGAGGTTGTTGGCAGTCAGTGTCTTACCCCATCTTGATTATTTTCTATCATTTGCAGAAAGTTCAGGCTGAGTAGTTAAGCAAGGGTACAGTTCCAGAAACATTCCAATAGTAAGTTTCATTTTTATAACAGCTGCACTTTTTAATCTAAATGATCATCACCAAATGTTAGATGTAAAAATTGTGAGGTTTAGAAATGATCCTCAATCGATTGCGATCAAAGTTGTTTTAAGATTGTGGAAATCTGCCGCTCTGACAAGTTAGCATTAAAAGTAATGAAAAAGTTCATCTCCATGCATCAAAACGTGATGACAGAGATTAGTGTGAGGGCGCAAAGTAAATTTCTGTCAAAAGAAAAAACTCAAGTTTGAAGGTAATTTTACACATTTACAAGGACAAAGCTTATATTTTCTGTCAAAAGGTTGTAAATTTGAAAAGAAAAAGCTAGAATATTCTCTGACATTGTAAAGTCAGAAAATTGTAATAAAAAAAAAATGCCAAAAGTTCTTCGACTGAAGTGGTAAGTTTGGCAAAAGTACAAAATTCGACCATGTCTTCACAATTAACTTTATAATGTCAGTACACTTAAGAACTTTTAGTTTTAATTACATAAATTTAAATCTTTAATCACTAAAAGTGCAAGAATTATTTTTGCAAATTCATGACTTTTCAGACTTTATCAGTGATTCCAAACACTGCTTCGAAAGAGGAACAAGGACATCCGTCTATCAATTCAAGTAACTTCCATCTTCACACTTTTCAGTTTTAACTCAAATTTCACTGAAGAAGAAAATGCCAGTAAAAATAGTCAAACTAGAACTAAAGACCATGAAATTGGAAGTTTTATTTGATGCAGTTCCAATGTGAAATTGTGAAATTCGTCTTGCAGTCAGGAATTAGCAGAGTTGATCTATTTAAGTAACTTGGAAACATCCTGCAGAGTTGCATTTCAGTATTGGTTACCGTTCTCCTTTTGCACCAAAAATTTATTTTTGAAAAACCTGAGATAAACTGCAGTTGCAATTATTTATTTATTTTTTCAAGAAAAGAATTGGAGAAGCATAGCATGTATTTATATTCAGCCCCTCTGAGCCCAAATCTGCATACGTACAGTCTGGTGTAATTAGAGCTGAATGTTTTATTGGACTACACCTTTACCACCTTTGTACATCTACAACCAACATTTTTTTTCCCATTCTTCTAAGCAAATAAGTTAAAATCAGTCAGAAGTGGAAAAAGCATCTGTGGAAAGTCTTCCTTAGATCTTGCCAGAGATTTTCAAATGGAGTCAGGTCTAAACTTTGACTGGGTCATTTCAGCTTGGATACTCTTCCATTTTATCTGTAAAGGTCATTTTCCTGCCGTCCTCAAGTATTTTTGCACTTTGAAGTAGGTTTCCTCCGCATGCCATACCTTTCAGATTTGTATTTATTAAAAATTACTAAACCTGTAACCCTTGCCTCCCACTTCACCTCTTTGTGTTGCTCTTTTGTGTAAAAACGAAAACATTTGCAAGTTAAAGAAAAGCTTAGCTTTCAACCACTTCTTTAAACACTCCGTCTGTCTGTATTAACGGCTCATGAATCCTTTTGTCAGCCGAGAGTCTGACATGCAATGTGCTGTGATTAACTTGTGAGGTTTCGTCTGACTCGCCTGTCTCGAGGCCAATTGATGCCGTGAGCAATTTCCGTCCTAACCCAGTAGGTCTCGAACAGGTCTTGGAGGCCAGAATCCATTCAAAACGCTGATAATCGGGGAATTAAAAAACAATTTCGGGTTTGACAGAGCAATCCAACTGGCACATCTCCTCTGCTGATAACAAGATGCGGCGCAGAAATTGCTTTACATAAACAAGCCTGGATGTAGTTTTTGGCCCCCGTAATGGAATGAAGGCTAATGAGACAAGCAAGGATGGATAGTACGGAAAAGTGAAAGTGTTTTGTTGCTCGGCGCTGGTGTCACTTCACCAATCATGCCACTAAATAATTCCGTTCATGCAGTGTCGCGTTTAATGCATCTGTCATAAAAGATACAGCAGAAGCCCATTAGCTTTATCTCCATTTGAATATTGTATTTAACATATACAAACACTTATTAACTGAAACAATCCTTGTTTTCTTTTGTTATTATTAAAAGCAGCCTCACAGCACGCTGATATTCTAGATTGTAACAAACTTGTGTAATCACAAATGATTACACAAGCATAATTGTACAAAAGATAAAGTGAAAAAGGTAGAGTTCACATGAAATAACGAAAGAGGAAAAATTGGTAGATTATGTCTTTATTGCTAAAACAATTCTTGGCCGTAAATTATATTGGAAAGCCTCATTTATACAGAAAGAGAAAGATGGAGATGACTGATAACACGGGTCAACAGCCTCAAAATTGTCTTGGGTTTTTCCAGCGTTAGAAAATATGTTTTTTTTTTTTCTCCTAAAATATTTTTTGGATGAGAAATATTAACAGAAATGAACTGATAATGTCACAAAAATGTAGTCAGATGATGGGATTTTTCTAAATCACAATTAGAGTTAAAAACCTGACCTGATTGGAAAAAATGAATGTCATTTTTGGGATTCAGTCGTGCAAAATAGACCTACACAAACGACTTCCAAAAAAAAATATATTTTTTCCCAACCCAGTGTGGTTAAATGCTTTACTGCTACAAAAATTAGCTTTCCTTTCTTTTAAAATTACTTTGGCGACTCCATGCAAAACTCTCGCATCAGAAGGCCGATATCCGTCATGTTTGCTTTTTCTCGTGAAAACACAGCCTCTAATCAAACCACGTGGAGCTGAAGCCTGCGCCTCCATCACAGTTCCAGATGATGTAGAGCTCTGCTGTGAGCTCCCACTGTAGAACAGGAGCCCAGCTGCTCTGACAGCCATGATTGATGGTCAAAGCAGCTCAGGGGGGTTCACAGGGAGCCCTTCCCTCTGTTTTTTCCCCTCCACCCCCATTCCTTGGCCCAAGCCAAGTGGGACTCAGGTTATTTAAAAGTGTCGAACGCGTAACATGCAAACTTAACTAGGAGCCTTAATGAAATGAGCTGCTGACAATGCGATAAGTGCATCCTCGCCGTATCTGCGAGTGGATCAGATTGACTTATTAGCTCCCCTCGCAGGGGGGAACAAAAGCGGTGAACCATAACCGAGTCTAGCCCGTTCATTTAACTGTAGTCAGCAAGCGCAAAAGGCTTTTAAGGTTATGGTGCACTCAAGAGTTGGATGCACTGGTAATAAAATAACCTTCTGTGAGTTCAACTGACTGCCTGGCTGTAGTCTGCTTGGCACTCTCAAAGGGTGAAAACGAGGATCAGTGTAATGTCTTGGATTTACTCAAGCAAACGCAGCATAAACACTGAACCACTAATTGCATGCTGCTGTTCTTTCATAGAGAGCTGACAGATGGGTGTTGGGTCAAACCTCTCTGCAGGTTGGTTGTCAGTCATTTTGAAATCTGAAGTTAAGTATTCACATGATTTCTTTTCTGTGATATGGGAGTTTTAAAGGATATGTCTTTCTGAACATTGTGCCTTACTCCCGTTTTTGATTAGGGAACTAACAAGCCATCTTTCATTAGTTGATATATATTGGAAAGTAAAAAGTCTTGATGGTTGAAGAAAAACATGCAACTGGTCTGCATTAATGTAGAAAAAACTTATCCATTCATCCATTTTCTATGCCCACTGCTATAAATATTAGCTAGTTACTTAAATAAAACGCATTTATTCACCTTATGTATGTAATATATTTTGTGACATTTGTTTAATACAGCAAAAAATGTCTTAGAAGGTAAAAAAAAAGGTGGTTAAGTCATTGAGAAACTACAACTAACTTGTTTCAATGCCAGACAATGCCACTCCAGTCCTCTAGGAGGCCATAGAGCACACTAGTTGCCCACTGGTTAAAAACAAGTAGAAGAAAAGGTCGTTAATTAGGTAACAGGTGTTTCTTCCCAGGCTACCCGAGGAAGAAAAAAAAAATGTTTAGGAACCATTTTTGAGGCTCTTTTTTTCCCCTAAAGCTTCACAACAGACAATCCAACAATTACAACTTTTAGAGAGGATGTGGATGAATTTTTGACTCGCTTAACCAACCGAGTGTTTTTGGTAAGTAAAGCGTTATGTTATTACCTGTCATAGCGAGTCCGCACTGAAGCGTGAAATGTGTTCCGTGTTGGTTCAGCTAAAGTTCCGTTGGGTTAATACTGAAGTTTTGTCTCTTATTTGTTTTGTTCGGGACCTTTGACTTGTTTTCTTTGTGTGTTTTCTTTGCATAAGACTAAGTAAATACACTCAGTCGGTGGTTTATTTGTGTCAACTGAGCAGGAAACTAAACAAAACACTGTTTTTGTTTTTAAAAGGGATCGTGCAAATAATTTCCAATCTGAAAAGCAAAATGTTTGACATCACCTGAAATAGTTTCAAGGCTATTAGTGCGATCAAATTCTACAGATACTGGAATGCAAAAAAATGCAACAAATTATAACTTTAGCTTTAAAGCTTTAAATTATAAGATTTTTTCACACATTGCTATGGTGCAGCCACAGGTTTCAATGTGTTTTCTTAGGGTTTCATGGAATATATAAAGTAGGAATAGGAAACAAAAATTCGGTCTTGCATTTTTTTAATGCTGTTTTTTTTTTTATTTCTAAAACAAAAACAATTCTATTAAGAGATGTATGTATGCATTCAGCACCCCTTTCTTTAAAACCCTTAAATAAAATCTTACAACAAATTGCCATTAGATGTCACCTTATCAACAAATATATATAGACAGGATTTCAGCTATTTTGGAGGGTTGTTTGATCATGAATGGCTTATTTAAGGCCATGAATGTCATGTTTAATGTCTGACGTTTTTAAGACCCCTTCAAAACAATTTTTTTTTTTCCTTTTTAAACCATTCAGGAGTTCTTAATATATTTTGGAGCAAGTGTTCAAGTGTGGAGACTCTCCTGTATGACTTTCTGACGGAGCACAGAATTCGTGGTAAAAGCTCGCCATCCATGTTTGTAAGAGGACGGAAGACCCCAACCATCACACTACCACCACCATGTTCAACTTTAGGTAGGACCTTTTTGTGACTGGTGTTAGCTTACCCTGTACATAATGGAAAGCTGAGGTTCAAAAATGTTCTTTTCACCTGTCAACAGGACAGTTTTTCCTATGGTCTTGAATGTATTTTGTAAATGTTAACTTTGGTCAATGAATGCCATTTTTCCTAGTCTGTTTCCAACTATTCAATTATGAACTGGTTGGACAATCCAAGAAAGGTTCACTACATTTCGTGTTTAAAAATTTGTGGATTATGGCTGGAGTTGGTTTGCGTTAGAATTGGCTTTGTAAAAGTTCCTGATGGATGTAGCCTGCATCTTTTCTTGAATTTATTTAGTTCAAGGCATGGTCTGTTGAGTTTTGAGAACTTTTATTTAACTTTATGTTGGCAGCGTCTGTTAAAGTGATTTCCTGATCATACAGGCCGAGCATCGACCTGGCTTCAGTGCTGTAAGTGAAACCGAACTCAGCTTTCCAAAAATAGTAAATTACAGTGAAATTGTGATGTAACAAAGTGGGTTAATGCTTTGTTTTTTTTTTTTTGTTTTTTTTTAAGAAAGGGCCAGACTTTCTTTTTCTTAAAGAATAAAATAATTGCTTTAAGTAAAAAGATGCTGGAACAAGGAGTGAATTCATTAAAAAATAAAACTCCTGGCTTGTGAGGAGCCAACCAGTTAATGAATTTTGCATCGGGCTGTGCCACCCTTTGGGAAAATTAAATGCAAATCAGTTCGTAACCTTTTGAGCAATTCCGCTCACAAACAGGCAAACAAACAAACAAACGCTATCAACCTCATAACCTCTTTGGCAGGTGGAGCACATGCTCGCTAAATAACGAAATAAAACCCAAGGAGTGAGAGGCATCTTGTTATATTAATCTTCTTCCAACCAGGAAAATGCCTTCAATTAACCTGCCAAAAAAGCGGCGCACCATCAACACATCATTAACTCAATGAGATCCTCTCAATCAAGTCACAAGAAGGAAGCCTTCCTTTGGTTAGTGTGCACCACTCTAAAGCTCTTTTAATGTAAGATGCCTTAATTCTTTGTTTTTTTGTTGCCAAATTTTTGAATAAAGATGTATGAGCGGCACAACAAAAATATTAGTTATATTTGATCTGCTGTTTAGGTTATTCAACCATCAGATTGATGCAAAGTGCTGTTATACCCATTCAGCATCCGAGTGTCTCAAGACCCCCTGATCATTCATGTAACATCTTTGAAAAAGAAATGCAGACTGTAGATTCTAACATTAGCGTTCGGTATGTCGATACATGCTGCCACATGTGTAGCAGTGAGATCATATTTTAGGCCTGAATAGCTTCGATGATAGGCCATCTCCTTTCTGTACAACTTGGACAAAACAATTGCCTTGTCCAACATCCCATCGGCTTGTTTTAAGGAGGAAAAATTAACCTTTCTGCCCAGGAGAATCGGCTTTTTAAAAATTGTATTGTTTGTTTTGTTTTGCAGAAGTTGCTTGTGCTTCACATTTAAGGGTGTACTAGAAACACAATACAAAGGTTGCAGTTTGGGCCTTTTGTATGTAACAAAAAAATAATAATAATAATAATTAAAAATCAAGTAACTGCTTTGATATTTTTATCAAGTTAGTCTATGTAATTAATCAAAATTAACATGTAAAAATCTCACTCCTACATTAAATATAAAATTACTAAATCTGTCTAATTGCATTGAGAGCTACTATTCTGAACTTTCAGATCTTTCCGGATATTTCTCAACTGGAATTTGACTAGGCCATTCTAACAACATGAATATTTCAGTTTCAGAGCACTTCACTATTCTCCAAGTGAAATAACTCTGTTGTGTTTCCAAACTAATAGATTAATCATTTTAAATCTCTTTATGGGATAATTTAACCTATGAGCATTTAGACTTGGTGAAACTGTTAATCCTCATTTTGCAAGTTAGGCAAGCAAGTGTGAATGATTTTTTTTGTTTGTTTGTTTTTTAAATCTGTGCTGTATACATGCATCAAAACAATTATTACTTTAATTTCAAACTGTAAAAGCAGTTGAACATTAAAAAAAAAAATCAAGCTTTCCTTTAAGTCAAAATTTGTCTTTCTTTACAGGAAGCTTTCACTACAATACCAAGTGTAACATTTAGACTTGAACAACAAAACCCTTTTTCATTTTGTCAGTCTGAAGACGCTCTCAGCACTTTGATGAATAAACCGCTTGATATTCCATCAAACTCAGTCTCTGTCACTCAGCCAGTCTGAATCTCTCCTGCCACGGTAAAGGTTTAGTTTTTGTGATATTCCTCCTCCTCCTTTCCTTTGTTTTCCTAGTCTCCCTTGAACTGGCTTTTTACAGACGCTGCGTGAAGTACCGGAGGCTTCGCAGCAGCCAGCGAAGGTTAAAAGATTGCATGGCGGCTAGGCAGGCCGGGCACTGGATCAGTCAGTGGATTTGGGGGCTGGTGGCTAAAGCTTGTCCCCCCGAGGTGCACTGATGGAGCGACTTGCTTCATACTGGACCCAATATGTGTGTGTGTGTCAGTCCGTCTGGACTCAGGATTTTGTCTAGTCCCCAGTAGACTCTGTGGCCTAGATGGAGAGTTCAACAAACAGAAGACTTCCATGGCCTAGAAAAATAAATCTCAAGTTAGGCCTACCGTGACTTGTTTATGCATTTCTTAGTAAGTGCTTCAACAGTAATGCTCTAAGCTGTACATTTTCTTCTTATAGCAGCTGTTGAACTACTAAATAAAAAAAAAGGTTAAGAATGAAACTTTCCTCTTGCTTCAGAAGCAACTGATTTTGACTGACCTACACGGAGCCTTAATAATGCTTTCATACGTAACACCACATTAAAAGCACAAATTACAATGCTTTTTGTTGGGATTGTATGAGCCAAATGAACACCAAGCAGATTGTTAAGGAAAATATTAGCGCTTTGGCTAGATTTGTGCAATATGTGAGAAGATTGTTAACCTAAGCTGTGGATTTTTGCAGCTCCTCCACAGTTACCATTGAGTTCTCGGATTCATCTCTGACTTCCTGGCTTTGTCAGTTCAGATGGTGGCCATTATCTTGATAGTTTTAAAGTTGTGACAGTCATTTAACAATTATTTAAAAATGCTTTTGATGCTATAAGGATTTTTTGTATTCAAAGTAGAGATTGTTTTAATGGGCCAGGGAATTTGATGCATTACATTTGATTCATTATATGCATAGATTACATAAAAAAAAGAAGAAAAAAAAAAACTCTGGCCAGAAGGTTTATATTCATGTGTTTCTGGTACACCTGTAAATCTGACGTACAAGTTACATCTGCAACCAACTGTGGACAATACAGACACTTCTCTTTGCCCTCTGAGGGTTAACTTTTACTTCAACATACAATGTGATAGGAAGTTGGAAAAGACCAATGTTGTGTGCAAATTGTGGACAAACAAGTTGATCTATCACTGAATATATTCAAGCACTAAATCCAAATGTAGCAAGCAAAATATATTGCAACAAGCATGGGGGTTGAATAACCTAAATTTATTAATAAATGATTTATTATGTGAATATTTAAGTTCACATGTCTTTCTATTCAAGAATGAAGCAGCAACAAATTAAAAAAGTTAGTTTTTGAGTAGAATGCAATTGACTGGACTCTAATTAACTCAATCAAAATTTTTAATAATCCCACAAGTAGTTTTTTGTCTTTTTTTATTTCACGTAATAAGTATAGCACTTTAGTTTGAGTACATTTAGGTCCTTAACAACCGTCATGACATTTCTGCGTTGGCATGTTTCTATCATGCATGCGTGGGTTTCTGCCTGATGCTCCAGTTTCCTCCTATGCATTTACCTTGTTACTTTACGTTGCCCTTAGGCATGGCTGTGTGCATGTGCTGCTATATGACTTGTGTGTTTGTGTTGGCTATGTGATGGACTGGACAGGTGTACCTGACCAGCAGTCAACAGTGTACCCATTGACTGCTGGGATACAGTCCAGCTCCCCTGCAGCTTCAAACAGGTTTGAGGTGGTAGCTGAAAATGTGTGAGAAACTGATTTAGTCTGCTTTCGGTGACTAAATTTGTCCATCTTTGTAGTTTTTCTTGTCATAAAATCCCCACTGGTTGGATTCTAAAGCGTATTCTGAAATTTGGAAGAAGAAATTTGCAAACTAGATACCATTCTGTAACTTTATTTATCCAAATGTTTTACTTTTTGTGTTATTTTATGACACATATAATGAATAATTGATACGACTCTGTCAAAATATATACAGCAGCGATTCTCCTGAAACACCTAAGCATGCAAGGATTTATATTTAGACTTCTGTTCTTAAAACATAACATTGTTGCCAGAATTTTTTTTTTTTCAGTGACTCATACTGATGTTGAATGTAAGGTCGCCACCACCGCTCTCCGAGCACAAACCGCACTTCTCTTCATTTTCATACTTCTGCACCCTAAAAATGGAGAGCTTTGGAAGTCGGTAATTTAAAAGAGGATCTGAAGGGAGGCTGTGGCTCACTTGGAGCGTTTGAATGGCGTGCCATTCGACACGTAACGGGGGAAACAAAGCGAGAGTGCGTGTTTGAACTGAGTGTTGGGGGCACTATTTGTAGCGGTGGGACTGGAGGCAATTTGTTTGATAGAGATGTGCCACTGAGGGAAACTTTTCATTAAAAGTCACTGGAGTTGAGAAGAGAAAGCGGAGTTCCACGTTCTTTATATTATTTCACAAAAGCAGAAATGAAGAAAAAAATCCAACCGCTATGGGTGTGAATGTTGCTTCCTTGGGTTATGACTGCCTGTACCTTTTTGCCCTGAGCTTTTAAATATCCATGTCAACAACTAGCAGTTGTTGACTTAATTGAGGTTCTCACCTATTATATTCTCTTGACATCATTTCTGATATATTTTAGTTTATGTACACTTCTTCTTCCTGAAATTGTTGGAATGAGTTCTACATTGGAGAAGGCTTTGAACAAGAAATGTAATTTATGAACAGTTTTTGTTAGATAAGTGTTTTGATGTCGAGTTTGTAGGTTTAATGATCAAAGACAATGGATGACATGAACTCACAAACGGTGCATTTACTTTTTAAAATATTTACTTATTCAAATTTTCTGAGATTCTTCTGTATTGTTTCGATAAACGGAGGGGTGGAGTCTTAAAAACAGGGAGCAGTGTGGTTGAAAGCTCTAAAGCCCAGTGTGAGCAAATCAGCAGATGGCATGAAAGACTGAAAAGAGAAGGAATAGGTAGTTAAATGTGAGGTGTAACTTTGGTACATTAGCATGTCACTTGACTCGCTAAACACAAATGAGTTTACACGATCCAACTTTGTAAAATTTTTATGATCCAATGATTTTTTTAACCCCATCCAGGGTTAGATTTTAATTGTTTTATAATTCGGTTTTCATCTCTCAAAATCCTATGCTTAATTAAATCTGTTGATTCTCTTCACATTTATACTTTGTCTTGCTCCATCCTTTCTGAGAACAATAACACGAGCTGGAAAAATGCACAGTGTAGTGTTTACCCGCTCGGGAGTACGTCGCCTTGGAGGGGCTTTAGAAGAACTATGTGTCATTTGGTGCCTATTGAGAGGACACAATCAGGTCTGAGCAGCTGCGTAATCTGGAAGCTAGGCTGAGGATGGGGCTGTCATGATGTTCCAATATGTGCAACTGGTTTGACTATTTGATGTTTCACAAAATAGGTTTTACAGGCCAAGCAGTGGAAATATACAATCATCTGTGCATCACATTTGTGAAAAGCGACTTGGTGCGTTAGCCCTGCAAATGTTGGGCCTCTACTGTACATAGTTATAGTCAACCTAATTTACCCTCCTTCTGACCTTTGTATATAATTAATAATACTTCCAGGCTGTAGGAGGTTATTAACTAAAGATGTAGTAACTAAAAAAATAAAAGATAAATTAAAGGGTCATTCTTTGATGTTTCAGTAGAATACTGATTCAAAACACAGAACTAGTTAAGCAGACATAAAAGCAATTTCAGACCCAAGTCCTCTCAAATCTTGGGGTGAGAGCAGCGGAACTGAACTATGAGCATGTCATACACTGAATAAATGTACTCTGTTTAAAAACTTGTATTTTTAAGACTACACCATTTTCACCAGGAGCTTTAACAAGCATGAAGGATGCTTTCTCATTGCAGAAACGTCATCATTGTCATAACAGTTCCGTCACACAAATTGGATCCGTTGCTTAGATTCCCAGGATAAGTGATGCAGCGAAGGGCACCTCCGGTCTTTCCAATGGTGGGGCGGGTTCACGCCCCTTCGTCTCCAGCTCTATCCTTTCCAAAAGCTTGAGCACTGTTTGATGACCCTGGCCCACCTTTCAACCCGCATTCACAAGCCTCATATTTTGACCTCCCCTTACCGACAGCACTGTTATCCACTTGAGTGATCACAGTGAGAAGAAACCATCACCCAGAAGGAAAGCTAAATGAGTCGTTCCGTTGCCGCTTTGAATTGGTAATTGAAACAGAAGACGGAAGAGACACATCTGTTGCCTGGTTTGGAGACGTCGACAATCTATGGCTGTTTCCCTTCATGGGAAAGAAGAAGCAGAGAGTGGAGAAGGTGCTCCTTCCTCCATAGGTAATTGCATATTGATCCAAGTCACTGAAGATCTAAACTGTGACAGTGCGTTCAGTTTTATCTCTAAAATAGCTCTTCTGTGTTTGTCTTCCTCCACTTCTTACATTGGACAGTGGCCGAGAGTAAAGAGAAATGATATTCAGCTAATTACATTTTCACAGAGCTGTCCCTCTTCCCTGGTCTCCAGCTCGCAGGTCTCCGTCGTTATGGACTTCACAATTATTCTATAATTAAACGGCGGAGCCTTTCTACTCTACTGTTTGCAAAGTCATTCACTCGTTCTGTGTGGGAGACTTTTTAAATTACCAAGTCACTCCTCTTTCTCCGCCTTTTGCACCTCGCTCCCTCTCCCTGTCTTTCAGGCTTCAGACACTGTCTGTCCAATGATCCAGAACAGCCTTCAATGTCTCCCCCCCGCTGATGAATTAAAAGTGTTTCTTTGGCGGTTGCGGCCTTCGTGGAGGATTCAAAGGCAACCGGCAAATAAAAAGACTTTTTTTTCTCTAAGGAAAGGAGAATTTTTCTTTTTAGAGTGCACTCTTTTTTCAGCACTGAGAAATTATTAACAAACTGAAGGCAACTGCATCTTGAGGCCAGCTTCTTCTCTGTTTTTTTAATAATTTTTTTTAATCATGGGAAAATTCACTTTGAATACTTAAATAGGTCCAAAAAGAAATGAATGAAGCTCTACAGCTTCATGTTTTGTTCCAGGAGTTGCTGGCAGATTTCATACAGTCATATCAGCCAAGGAGGAGACGGACAAAATGAAAGGGAGTTCTTTTCAAATTCAGATATCCTATTTTAGTTCTGCCAAAAAAAAAAGAAGAAAAAAAAGCCAGCCCTGTCTGAATTGAATTATTTAAATTCTGTGTTTTATCTCCCTACGTTCTCTGGGGTCCGGTTCACACTACGCTTGCATGTGTGACTCAGTTCGAGGTGTTGCATCACAAAGCTTCAGAGTGTGGATGAGCAGACGTGCGCGCGTGTATGCCTGCCGTTTGGAGGTGGTTCTCACAAAACATCTTATCTTGCCACTCGCATGGCAATAACGGTTAGCAGTTTTGAGTCGCCTCCTGTAAGAGGTAGACACTGAGCTCTAGTTTATTTAAGGGGAAAAAAAAAAGATTGACTGAAATTGTTTTTCATTTCTTTGTAAACTGGTTAAGCACAAAATTAAAGGTTAGTTTACAGTGAGGTCTTATTGCATTTTCTGACTCAGAAAAATACTTTGAATAATATGAGACACCCTTTCCAAGTATCTTCACTGCTTGCTCTGGGTCAGCTTGCCCCTCTTGGACCTCTGCATAAGAAGTCTCGAACTTCAGTCCTTGAGCACCATTCTCCTCTGACCTTCACATGTTTTATTTCAGTATCAACTTCACATGTGAGTAAGCACAAGGAATCTGTAGAACTTGACTGCCTGTTGAGGAGGCTCTGGACCAAAAAGTCATCTGACAGTTTCAGGACACCGGCCTTTGAAAATCCAAATTAGAGACATGTGCTACAAACAAAGTTGTACCCTTCAAACTGATGAACCCTTCAAGGGTCATCAGTTTATTTTGAGGTGGTCTTTTCACCCCCTCACCAAGTTGTACTTTTGCAGGTTTGGCCATCTTTACCAAACTCTTTTTTTTATTTTTTATATTTTTAGTGCAACCCACTGTAGTCTGCCATCCATTCATACCCAGTTTTTAGACATTGTATCTCCTAAAATCTTCACGTATATTGTACTGTTTACCGTAACATGCAGGATTCATTTGAAGGATGTTGACTACCATCTTAAAGATTAGAGGGAGGTGGGCGTCTTTCAGCTTTCGCTATATTCAGCTGATTACCCAATCAGGAAGGTGCCAATCCATAACTCAAAGTGCTGCTTAGTGTTATCTACCTGTGTTCGAACAGCTTTAAATCTTTTTAAATCACCTTTGTCTTCAATCAAAGGAGATGTTGAAAGTCGTAATCGGTTGTTGTTTTGCAGCTGGGTAATTTACCCTTAACTTTTGTTTAGCAGTGCTTGTTAAATCTTAAAATTGAGATACTCCTGCAATGCAATTTGTTCTCACTATCCTGACAGCAGGAAGCCATTTGGCAAAAGTATTTGCATCCAGGCTTGTGTCCTTAATGCAACGTCATCCTTGGATAGCCTTGGATTCTTGTTTCACTGTGTCTGCTGTGCATCTGGAAAGTACTTACAACACTTTACTTTTTCCACATTATATGTTACAACTTTATTCCAAATAATAAATTAATCTCTTAAAATTTTACACAGAAATACCCCATTAAGACGACATGGAATAAAAATGCATACATTTTTTGTAAATGATTAAAACTTGAAAAACCTTGAAATCTAATTTTCTAAAGTATTCAGTGTTGTTGATCCACCTTTAGCAGCAACTACAGACTCAAATCTTTTGAATATAATGCCAGATTTTCTCACCTTTCTTTAAGCAGTTGTACCCATTCTTCTTTGCAGTATTTCTCAAGCTCCATTTGGTTGGATGGGGGTTGTGTGTTTAGCCATTTTCAGATTCCTTCAGAGATGTTCAATTGAATTCAAGTCTAGACTCTGGCTTGACCACTCGAGGACATTCACAGAGTGGTTATGAATCCACTCCCTTTAGATCTCGGTCATGTGCTTTGGGTTGTTGTCTTACTGACAAATGAACCATCACCTCAGTCTCAGGTCAAGATCTCTCCTGAGCAGGGTTTAATTCAGCATGTACATGTCTTTCCCTAGAGTTGTGCCTCAAGAAAATCTTGTTTTGCAGGTCTACAGATATTTCCTTTGATTTCATACTTTGTGTTTGACCTCTGACCTTTAATATACACTGTGGGGCCTTACATAGACAGATGTGTTTCTTTCCAAGTAACTGAATTTACCACAGAGAGACTATTTAAGTTGTAGAAATATCTCAAGGATAAATTGTGGAAACGGCTCAATATTGAGCTGCATGTCAAAGGCTGCAAATACTTATGTAAATGTGATTTCTTGGTTTTCTATTTTAAATAAGTAAAAGTCTCAAACTTTTTTCCACATTTCCTCAACTGGGTATTTTGTGGAAGAATTTTGAGAAATTAGATGAATGTAATACAATTTATAATATTACTGTAACATAACAAAATGTGGAAAAACTTAAGAAGTACGACTTCTTTCTGGATGCATATTTGTGTTATCGGTTTTTATAGTAAATCCATTAATTTCTCAACAAATATGTATGGATTTTAAATAGATTGCGATAAAATATTACACTGTTTTATTTTTTGGTTCTTTTCAGAGTACTCTTACTTTGTCAATATAGAGGCATTTCTTTTCCTTAGATCGATCGTACTCGACTGCAGTTGGATTCCAGTAGAAACCTCAAAGCACTATCTATAACGGCTTGGCTTTGGGCATTCTCGGGCCATATATAAAGATGATGCATAACACAAGATGGGTTCATAATTTTTTTAGTGACTTGTCTAACATCCTGACAGAAATCCTTTCCAGATTCTTCAAGGTAGAGATGGCCAGAGAGATGACAAAGATGCCTGAAGAGTTGTTCTTTGAGAGAATGGGCCAAAGTTCTGGTCAAGATGTTAAACTTAACTAGCCGTTTTCACATAAAGGCTTTGTGAATCAATATCCATGCACAATAAGAACATACAAGCTCCTCAGAGGACACAAAACCTTGAAGCGTTGAGATTAGTGATCATTCTACCTTGCAGCCCACAAGTAGGCACATTTTATAAGCTTGTTTGTAAAAGTAAAATAGAAAAATCAGTTGGACTCATTTCAGCAGGTGCTCAGAGGTCTTTCCTTTTAAAACACTATTATAAATAGCTCATGTATACGGTAGTTTACATTATCACAAAAAACAAAGCTGCTGTTTTCCCACATATGTTGCTCTGTGCTTCCTGACAGTATGCTGAAAGAACAATCTCATACCTTTACTTCAGAAAGACATATTTAAGAGCATGTAGTCCTTCGAATTAACCATCTTATATCAGCTTACTGTAGTTAGCAAAGCTCGATTTGTGCAGGAAGCCCTTTAAAACTAATGGATTTAGCGATTAGTCTAGTTTTTCTTTTATTTTTTGACTGTTCATTGAAATTAATGTATAAATAACAATATTAACTTAATGAGCTTTTTTTTTGTTTTGAATTGAATCATTTTGTCCATATTGCACAGTGATTTTTTTTGTTGTTGTTTTCTCTTGATACATTGATTTTGTAAAACTCTAGCTTTATTCATAAAAAGACTAATCTGTGCCCAAAAACAGCAATCTTATTTAAAAAATTTAAATAAGTGTTCAGTTTAATTTTGCAGTTTAGCTCAAAACCCTTAAAAGATCTAAGCACCTTGGTAGTTCTTTAAAACCCGTCTAGTGAAGCTGTTCTTCGAAACTCCTGGCTGTTTAAGCTTAATTTCAATGAAAGGTACACATCAGACGTTATCTGGTAAGTGCCCTATAGCCAAGCCTTAAGCCTTCTTTATGTCTGTCTTCTTTCCACATTCCATCTCAATCCTTTTCGTTTTTGCTTGAACTCTATCACCTTTTGTTCTAAAAAGGGATTGAGAATGTCTTTGAGACGCTCTAATGTAATTCTGCCTACACATTCCTTCTAGGTAAATTGTCTATCATTTCCAGCAGTTGAGAATCCAATCTGAGCACCATAGCACCTATAATAAAATAAATAATAGCGTCCATATTTTCTTGGAATCTATTTAGTTTTTTTTTATGACAAAATAGATTTCAGAAATACCATTATACCCCAGTACTTCTGAAACGGCAAACTAAGGGAAGATCCCAGTAGCTTTTAATGTTGCCTATTTGGCAATATATTAATTCAGGATTTATGATCAGGACGTAAAAGCATAATGGAAAACTATTTTACTCTAAAATTACGCTTTTGGAAAATGTTATTTAAAAAAAAAAAAAAATCTAACATGACATTTAGAGTAAAGTACTGATTCTTAATAAATCTAGTTTAATTTAAATGGTAAACTGCAACAAAGCTGTAAATATGATGGCTACATAGTAAGGACAATATGTAACAATGTGAGCAATTGTTGTAATGAATATTAGCTTTAAATTTATCAAGAACATAATTTTAACTCAAGCATGAATGTAATCAAAATTCATGCCAACAATCTTTTCTTCTAATTTATTTTTTGTAGTAGTAATAAATTATTCTTTTCTTTTTTATTATTAGATACTCCAAAATGTTGTTTTTTTTATGATTTGTCTTTGCTTTTGCATATTGTAATATAATGTAATACTAAATCACATACCTCCAGTTAGGGTTGTCAAAAAAATATTTCAATATAAACAATGACTAAAAACAACTATAAAAGTTTTTTTTTTTTGTCAAAATCATAACAAACTAAGCCACATTTGTCTCCCAGAGCGTGTACACTATTTCAGTACAGTCCAAGGATGGTAATACAAACATATGTTAGCTGTATAAGTGACACGCTTTTTAACAGCAATTAAAATGGATCAATAAATAAGCGGTAAAGAATAAAACAATATCTGTTAATTATTAGCAATTTACTAATAGCTCCATTATGGGTTTAAGCTGTTCTGAGTGCTCCTGTGTGTAACCAGGATGGAGTTGATGTGGAGTTTGCTGGCTCAATATTTGCATTAACAGCACAGGTGTATCCAATAAAGCGGCCACTCAGTGTATTCATTTCCACACACACACACACAAAAAAAAACATGTTAAAAGTTGGCATTGTACATTTTCTGTTTCTCCAAGGCATTGGAAGCACTCGCAACTTCTTGCTTTCCTACGTTTCACCAGTGGACAACTTAAACTTGAGAGCTTTTTCTAAGTAAGGCCCTGAGATTATTGGCAGTTTGCGTTGCAAGCTCTAATTCAACTTTGGATCATCACATACCTTTATTCTTGCGGTGGAAAAAAGGGCAGATGGAGCTTTCTTGGCCATGGCCAATAGGAGAAGATAATTAAAAGCACTTTTCATTTGTTTGAAAGTGTGGACTGAGTGAGAAGTAAGTGACAAACAATTATCCTACCCAACATGCCAAAGGGTTGTTGTTTTCAGGTGAAGTTGCCAAACAACCCACCTCTCTACAAGTGAGATCTAAGTAAAATGATAGTTGAATGAGTTTATTTTTAATGTTCACAAAGAGGAACCTTCTCGCTTATATTGAAAGTTCTCGATTCAGTTGAATGGCTTAGAGTACAAAAGCAACAGAGAGTCCGAATTATCGCTCATTTGAAGAACTTCTTTGAAACAACATTATTTAACAATATTAGGTTTTGCTCGCAGGCAAAACTTTCCTTTGCAGAGGTTTTCAGGATGTCTTTTTCTAGAGTGGCAGACTCCTCAGGTTTTTTGGGGGGAGTTGTAAAAAATGCGTTTTAGATTGAGAAGGAAGATACTTCAAAGATGATAAATTTATTATTTATTGCCGAGTCAAGAAGATTTCTGTTGAAGATCTACTTTGTTTTGGCTCTAGTTGAATAAAAAGGACGGGGTTTTGCATTTTCAATTTGTCTGGGCCCCTAAAGTAAAAAAATGGCAATTTTTTTGCTGCATACGGAGCATGATCAGCTCTTTCACCCCTTAAGCGCAGAGAAGAGTCAAGTAAGCCATGTTTGAGCCAAAGTGTTTCTCAACGTTGAGGTCGTTTGGCATAAGCAATGCTTGATAGGACTAATTTGTGAAGGGTGGGAAAATGATAGAATCACTGACAGTCACTACCTAATGAACAGGTGAACTGTGTTGTCAGAGCTCCTACATCCATGAAAAGATTAAAAGCACTTCAGAGATTATAACCGTTTTAGTGGAGCTGTGGAGACATAGTACTAAATTTGCCCTCACTATGCTTTGGTTTGTAGAGCCGGTGGGGAGAGAGAAATGCCTGGTGCCACTGATCTGTCATCTGCACTCACTTGCCTAACCTACTCTCATTGCAATGTTGACGCAAAGCTAAAGTTCAAAGTATTAAAAATGTATTCTTGGCTGCTTTTCTAATTAATTGTCTCCAAAGTCGTCATTCGTCATCAAGTGGATGGACAGGCCTTGATCATTTTAAATGTCTGAAGCTTAAATAGAAGAACTATTTATGCTATTAACTATTTGTGAATAATAATTTTGTCTATGGCACAAATTTTGATTAATATAAATTTGTGGTTGGAGTGACAATCTTTAACGTTTAAAACACCTTTCAAGACGCTGTAAAATATTTGTTAAAATCACACAATCATTTGGAAATTTCAAACCTCTCCAGGTATTTTAGCCATTTTTGGCACAACAATGGTGTCTTTAGCTTCTAAACACTACTGATTTCATTGGCTATTTATGATACTTGTATCCTAAAATGTGCTTTTCAATGCTGTAGGCTGTTGATGTTGGAGCCTGATGAGATTTCCACCAGTCATCTCATCGAGGTGTGACCTACTGCATCCCACGTCAGTGCTAAGCTGCATCCTAACAAATTTAAATACAGGCCCAAGGGTGGCAAATCGGACCGCATGCAGTCTTCCAAAGGGGGAATACCCTTCCAGGCAGAAAAAGGCGGCATTTATGTTCACAAAACCTTTGGGGAAGGCCACTCTGCTGCATACAGATAAGAGAAATGAAGAATTTATGCGACCTAATGGGCATGAGAAATACTAATCCTTCCCAAATGCTATATGCAAGGGTATAATTTTTTTTTCCCAGTATCCTGTCAAGATCCTCAAAAGTAGCTAATTATACCCACTGTAAAACACTGATCCTCTTTAAATCCATCATGTTTTCACTGCTGCTCTTGCAAGCTGACCAGAGAGAAAAAGATAATACTTTGCAAGTCTTACAAACAGCCCAAATCTGTCAAGAAAGGTATGAAAAGGACCTCCTTGTATTTTGCCTTTTTTGTCTCTCTTCTTCTTCTTGTCTTTTTCACCACCAGCACTTGTCTGTGGAGGGCTCTAAAATAAGAAATCCCTTTCCGCAGATATAATTAATCACTCTGGGAGAACAGGGCGTGTAATTATTTAGGTTACCACAGAACTCTTCGAACCTCCTCCACTTCACCCTCCCTTCATTCCACGCAGAAGGCTTTTAGGAGACATGGAACCAGGCAAAGCATGGCCGCTCACTATAAAAACACATTTTTAAGCGCATGACCTTATGTGTATCCGTGAATGTCCGTTTTAGGTTTTGCATAATGCTTTGCCACCATAAACGGGTCACATTCAACTTCTGGTTTTATACATTTTCTTAACAATTTTGAGTGTTTTACTCAAAGAACTGAGCAAATTACTCTATAATGATGAGGCAAAACAGCTTTTTGGTCATTAATTTGGTGTTTCGTGAGTAGTTGCATTCATAGCTTAAACAGTGCATGATGATGTATCTGCATTAAAATCATCGATCTACCTCTGACTAGCTTGGAGTGTTCTAGTCAAAGTCCATCCTTAGTCCATACAGGTTCCATTGCCACTCATGTTTGACTTCATGTGCATTGTTCTTTAAACAATTACATTTTATTGTCAGGCCGGTTCTTGTTTTCTTGCATTGTGTTTTTCTATTCAAGTTTCTTTGATCTGAAACAAGGGAGTGTGGAAGCAGTAGCAACTGATGCAGTTTCTTTCCCTTTGTAGCTGCTATTAGTGTGATGATTAGAATAGAATTAATGACTTTATATTGCTTTTATCCCAACTCTGACAAATTGAGGCTTCTTTTCACACAACCAGAAAAACAAAGCGTTTGGCAAACGGCAGCAGAATATTTGTTTAGAGGCACAGCAGTAGAAAAGGGAGGTGGAATGGCCCTGCCTTCTCGTTTCTTCCCAGTCTGTTTGGCAAGTAATTATACACCCTTGCTTTGCTGATAAAGAGTTCAGCATCAATTCACCTGAAGATTAATACAGCACAATGAACCCAGTCGTTTGGAGTGGTCCTGGTTGATTTGGAATTATCCCGATTGAATGGGACTTCATCTAAAATCCTGCCTTGTCCAGCGGCCCGGAGAAAGTTGCTATTGTGCAGAGTCAGCAAGCAAGCATCAAGCAAGCCAGAGAAGGGAGCGGCAGCTCAGTAATGTGAGCTCTGCCAATTGGATAACACTGGTGTCCAAATGAGGGATGGCAGCACTTGTCAAGAGGGTGATAGAGCCGTGCTCTCTAAAGGGGAGGGTAGACTGATAATGTACTTTGTGCATGGTATGATGCCCCAAAGAGGGAACATTACAAAGCCTGAGAGTCTAAACCAGACGTCAACACACATTTGACTAATTCTCCTGATGAGATGCATTATCAAGGGGGTGCTATGTTGCAGCTCTGCTTAAGTGGAGACTTGCACTCTTCCATGCCAGCAGCCTGACAGCATAAAGTGATGTTCATGTGGTGAAATATTTACCAGTATAAAAGGTCAGTGGATCACCAGTTCATTGATCAGGATTCATTCTCTGGGAACACTGACTGCTAAAAATTTCATGACCATCCATCCTGCAGTTGTAAAATATTTCAATGTATGTAGCACGTGTTATGCCTGTGGGTGACCTCAGTCTTACAGGGGCTGGCTCTTTTGGTTCTCAATTGGGGAAACGTTTGAATGCATAGTCTAAGGGTCAGACATGAGGCTGTGTTTCAGGCAGAGGAGTTCAGGTAGATTGATATGTTGTGCAGGGCTGATGACACTATGGAGCCTAACATTCGTTTCTTAGTGTAGGCTATTTGAATACATAAGATCTATATAGTATAAATATATCTAATTTCTGAAATACATTATTTCTCTCTCTTAGATTAATTTATATGTTAATTATATTCCAATTGACTGTTAAATTATGGAGAAAAAAAAAACTAATTATCAGTGTTAAAATTACAATTAATAAAATTTTTGATAAATTTGAGAAAAAAGCAGTGCATCATTTAATTGATTTTAAATATGAACTGTTCTTGATACCCTTTTGATTTGGTTGAGCATGTGGTTGAATGAGGAACCTACTAGAAGTTAAAATAGAAAAGTTGTTTACAGAAAAAAAAATCTGTATATAATCGTTAACAGAGTATAGTGAATCCTTGATATTAATCCGACAAAATCTCAAACATCAAAAAATCCACTAATACTTGAGTTAAACTTTTACCTGCCTCTAGTAATGACACCAAATAACACTGACCTTAATATGCATTAATTCACACAGTTGAAATCATGTTGGAACATATTGTTATTGGGGATACAGCCAAGTTAAACACCACCCAACAGCATGTCAAGTGGCATTTCTCCTAGATATCTCAGCAGTTATGCAAATTATCTGCAAATTATTGACATTACACACAAATAACCTTCCACCTATTTGTGGAATAGGTGATTCCACAAATAACTGTGAAAAGGCAGGGATCCAATGTAGATCAGAACTGGGCAGTACATGGTCAGTGTGCCTGTGTTATTCACTGGGAGTCTGGATGGGATCGAAGAGGGTCTGGCTCACACTTAGAAGGCACTATTGGCAATTACTAAAAGATTGGGGGTGAAACGAGATCAAGTCGTTTGAGAGTTTGTAATATAATTTGTTCAGGTAGCCGTCTTGCGAGCAATACCCTTTTTTAGGTTAACTTCCTAGTGGCAAGAGCTAACCTCACTGTAGGGACTACATGCATCTTATGTCCCAGAAAAACCATGACATCTCAAAATGAGGTAGTGACAGGGATTTCTGGATGCCCCTTCTCACACTGTTACCTCCCAGACCCAACCTTAGATAAGTGGAAGACAATGATCATTGATGGATCTGAGAGTGGCAGTAGATAAAATGGCTGCAGTCAGTTTATCCACTTGGGACCACACAGAATTTAATGACAGTTGGCAAATCCTCCAGTAGTTCTTGAGACATTTCAAGTCGGAAGACATCTGACATTGGAGAGATGGGTTGAGATTGACATCTCTGGGGCAAATGGTGTTTACTTGCTATGGTTGAAAACACAACTGTTTGCAAGAATAGCATCTTTTCAGAGTAATCTGCCTCCTCAAGGCAATAAATCTAGGATTACTGGTAAGAATTTTAAAATTAAAGAAACTCCAACACTTTTTGAGTGACATTGAAGGAGGGAGTGCAGAGATTTACTTTGAATTTGAATCAAAACAGTTGAACTCACAAAGGGCATCTTTAAACGATGAGAGATAAAACAAATGTTTGTTCAAAAGCCTGTCAGCCAGGGATTTTTAAATCGTATCAGTTTGTGTGTAATATTAATATATACTCTGTACATTTTGGATAAGTTTGCCTGAGTGCTGTGGAAAAATAGATTCCAGCCCATACAAGTCCCCTCTCCCCCAGCACATCGTTGTCTTTCATTTCTCTCCCACACACTGTCTCGGCACCAACTCTAAAGTGAGTAATGCTTTAAAAGTTCCTGTAGCCAGGGGAAAGACTGTCAAGTAAAATTATATGTTGGAAAGATCTTTCATCATCGCAAATGTTGTCATTTGCTTTCCCTCGGCAAATGACAGAGCTGAGAAACGGAAAGAAAACTCTGCAACATTAAGGATGGAATAAACACAGTGGAATGTGAACAATTCTTTGTAATATATCATAAGGTTTCCCTTAATCTTTATAGTTATTGCCTTTAAAGGATATTAGCTGATTATTATGTCTGCACACAAGACAGCCTTAGGTTCAAGGACATGGCATTCACGTTTCAAATTTAGCTTTGACAGTCCACAGGACAGTTTTCTGTTTTCTCTACATTTGTGCTTGCAGGTATGAATGCTTGCAGCAGACTGATGGTCACTGACAATTTGTTTCAGGAACATTCCTGAGCCCATGCAGGATATTTCTCCACAGATTTTAGTCTATTTTGTTAATTCACTGTTTTCTGAACTACAGCTGCGGTGGACAGTTTAATAATTGATTATTCTTTTGATTATTTTGACAATAAATTGGATATAAGATGTTTGCAAACTTTTTAATTGAACCACCTAAGCTTATTTTGCACAATATTAGACATAAATGATAAATTTCAAATAACCAAATCAATTTATTATTTAAGTAAGAAAAACACTGTATAAAATGCAATAATTGCATGAATTTAGTGTTCATTTGTAGCAAAGGATACATCTTCATCTAATAAAATACTTCTAACATTAACATGTGAACAGCTCAGCCTTTTGTGCTCGACTTCACATCAATGGATTGTATGATAACCAAAGGTGCTTAATAGATTACCAGGTGAAGACAGGCAATGTACTTTAATAACAATGACTGACCGCTTTGACATCTTTGAGTTAGGTTTCTGTGCTCGCCAGAGGACCGTTGTTACCCTTGTGAAAGTGTGCCTAAATGCAGACTGGAAAAACCTACATAATGGTTTTGTTGAACCTGAATGCAGGATTTAGCACTGTCAACCGTGATATGTTACGGTAATGATGACCTAGGTCAGATTTTCCGGTAGAATAATTGGTTTGTTTGAATTACACTTAAAATACTTTTGCTAATTTATAAATCACTGAATTCCTTGACATTAAAGCTCTGTTCACTTTGTATTAACTTTTGAGATTACTCGATTCCTCTGGTTCAAGTCTACTCTGTGTGCCCAGAATCAGAAAAGAACATTAAAAATTCACATTAAGATTTTATGATCTTCTTATGTGGGAAAAAGAACTTCCAGAAAACTACAAAAATGCTGAAACCCTTAGTTTTGTTCAATCAGTGTTAGTTTGCTTTGAGAGGTCCATTTATAAAATTAGCAGAATAAAGGTTTTACTTCATCATGCCACTATAATGTACTTCTTTTTGTGTTTTCATTGTTTTAAGCACTTTTCCTGAAATGTGGTACACAAACAAACTTGCCTTTTCTTAGAAGAGAATTTAAAGGGAGAAGAAAATAAGCTTTGGGGAAAGAGGAGACGTCCTTCACTAAGGGCAAACGGATAAAAAAACGTATTGCAATAAAACCTGTTTTTTTTTTTGTTGTTTTTTTTTCTACACAAGATCCGGGGATAAGGAAAAAGACAAAAACAGAACGCTCCATTTTCCTGGATGGCATCTTGAACTTGTGGAAGTTTAGTCAAAGGCAGCAGCACATAAAGAATAAAATGCGCATCCAATGGCACATCAGTGTTATTTCGGAGGCCTTGGCCTCCGAATCCACGGATCATTTTACAGGTGAGCAAGGAGGGTTTGGAAAATGAGATTGAAGGTCATTGGAAAGACTGCACACTCATTGTTGTGATGAAGTCTCTGCTGAAGGTAAAACAAGATTGCACACAGATCCTAAGGGAGAGAACCACAGAATGAATATAACATTACAAACACAGATATGGAATAAGAAGAGGTCAGAGAAACTAATCTATAAAGATCAGTATTTTTGTTTCATTGCATTGACTTTCTCGTTGCGTTGACTTTGACTCAACCCCTGCAAATAAAACTTCCACGTCTTAAAATAGGGAAGGCTTCGAATTGAGTTCAAGGAAATCCAAACCCGCAGTACAAAGGACAGCTTTTAGAGCCTGGCTTGACTTCCTGACATGGAGACTTCAAAAGGACTCCCAAAAGTGGAAGCTCCTGCTGGTTGTTATTATCAACTTTTTGCAAGTCAGGTTCTCAGTTGTAAATTTTTTGAAGGGAAGTCATCCAACTAAAGAAATTGTGACATATTTTTCTTGAAAGTTTGTCCCCCCAAACAGGGTTTAGGATCAAAACCTGTACAGTCTCCTTTTTGTCCAGAATATGAATTTCTGTCCGGATGTGGCGGTCTAATCAAAAAGTGCCAGCCAGGACATGTGCTTTTTTTTATTTTTTCCTCCGAGGCTGTAACTGACAGGGTACCAAAGAGTCTTTGGCAGGTCCACTCGCCCATTCAGAGAGACTGCGGGAGAAAAAGGAAGCAAAACTTGCTGTATTGCTTTCTGATGATAAGAGGCAAATCATATGAGGGCAGAGGATTGATTAGGCTACATTTTTTCCCTGCAGTTTTGTGCAATAATTTTCTTCCTATACATCTTCTTTGATGTGAGACATTCTGCGAATATTTGAGGAATAAAAGCAGTAATGGAAGCTATTTTCTACAAGGACACAGAGGTTCAGGAGGAGCACTTTGTGTGCCTTACTGATTTCATGCTTTAACTTTCTCCTTTGCACTGTTTTATTTTTTAAAAACGTTCTTTATAGAGCATTAGATTGTGTTCCAACCATCTTTTAATTATTAGGTCAGTTCTTCCTCATATTGACATGAGAAAGAATAAAAGAAACCTTTAAAACCAATAAAAGCTCATGACAGAATAGAGCAAAGTGTTAGATACAGTGTTAGAAAATTGATTTATCCCTTGTCCCTGCAGGATTCTATTTAATTGTTCCATTTAGAAAGAAAAGAGAGTGAGGGGAACATTATTAAAGAGGGGCTTTTGCTGAGAGTTGTTTCCCTCTGCAATGCTAGCTCTAAGATTCCTCCACATACACAGCGAGCATTATCGCACTCATGAAATCTCTCTCATTCCCCTCCTTAATGCCCGCGCTCCATCCGATTACAGCATCTACATTCCTACAGAATACTAATCGAGCAAGTAAATGGTAACACGTTATTCGGAGTGAAGTTCAAGACCTCAGCTAATTTGGTTTAGCATTGGAGTGGAACCGAGTTTAATAGATCTCCAGTGCAACAGCTCATTTGCAGAATTAAAACAGACTATGTGGTCACATGCATTGTTTTTAATGCACCCGTATCGGGCTTTAAAATAAAAAAATTTGGGGAAACGTTTTTTTTGTTTTTTTCCCCTCAAAGGGCCCATGTGCCTTTGAAGTCACTGAAAGTCAAGGTTCAAGGCATCAACCAAATATTCAGTTTGGCACCAACCCAAAAATGAAATGTTTTCGCTGCCCAACAGATTGTGAATTAGCTAGATGTTGTACTTTGAAAATAGTACATTAGAATTTACCATGCAAATGAGTGCTGACTGCTAGATGGTGGAAAATGGATTATTGTGCCATTTGTGGCAAGTGAGACATATGCATCAACAGGAATGAAATGATTGAACTTTCTAAACTTCTGATCGTCCTTCAGAATCTTGTTTGAGTTAGGTGAATTGAGAAAGGTTAATAAAGATGTGGACAAATCGTGTTAGACGCTCGGGAGACAAGCGAATATTCAGTTTTTTTTAGCAGGACGGCGATTCTAAACGTATGTCCAATATCCAATTAGAAGTCATAAGCAAGATTTAAATTTCAGACCTTAGAAAGCAGGTCAAGAGGATACTCCAAAAGGTTGACGTTTATGGTTGTAATTTAAGGCAAAAGTGAAAAAGTTAAAGCAGTATCAGTGTTTTGCAGTCATCACCAACTTCATTAAAGTATCAGATCGATTCACATGGAATATTCTTTGAACATTCAATTCAGTACATAAAAATGCTTCAAAAGCATAAAATATTGATTGTATTTTTCCCTCCCTTTAATCATTAGACACCTAATTACTGCTTGTGCTTCATAATGGATTTAGATTTGCTGCTTCATTGCTCAGTTAAGAGCACAGCCATAGGTCTGCAATCTGTAAGGTAATCACTGGACGGTTAATTTGCTACTTCAGGGTTATTCTTGGATACTGTTTGACATTTGATATCCATATTCATCACGTAGGTATCATTGTGATATAATGAGAATTGGAGTCATAAAATAGAAGAATAAATGACATTCCCTTTGCAGTGGACCTCCTTCTCTATTCATGTGTATTTCAGTTCCCTCTGGGCATAGTTGGCAAAGGTTAGCCTTGCAGATATAAAAAATGCAGTTGATAACTCCACAGGAAAGCTATTTATGTGGGAGTAGGCAGGGGAGAATTTTTAATTATGAATTGATCTCTAAAAATCTTAGGATCTTGGAGTAATTCAGCTGCAGGGATTTATCTTGCTATCAGCTTTAAAAGGATTCAGCAAGAAATTGTTGTAATGGAAATCCATAACCTAAATCAAACAAGATGAGCATATTGTAGAAATTATAGTGTATACATTGTCATTTATTGTTCCTTTTTGTTTTGATGTATTGTTGCCTAGTTGTAAATTAGGTATGTTCCTTATTTTTTGGCGGTTTTTTTTATATGTTTTGGTTTTTCTAGTAGAACGTGTTAATGTTTGATAAAGTTCCATTTTCAAATGTTGTTTTTCAACCTGGACCTATGTGAAAATGTAATTGCCCCCTAAATCTGAAGTGGTCAACCAAAAGTGCTTTATTACTCATAGATTGTTTTTTTTTGCATGAGAAGATTAATTTAGACAGCTTTCTACACAAATGATTTTGACAACTCACTTTTTTGTCACGTTTGATCTGAAACATTAGATAAATGTAAGCAGTGATCATTTCTTAGCATAGCATTTGAGTATTTTGTCATGAAAGAAAGGAAAATATTAAATAATTAAAGGATAGACAGATACCCTAAGTAAAAAATTATAACCCATACAAGGAATGATTTTGAAAATAATCTATTATTCTTGGATGTCGAAGGTTATGCGTAAACAGATTGTGTTTGAAGAACTTCGGTAACCGTAATGACCACAGTTTAGCAAAAATCTTTTCTCATATTTACACATTTTCCTCCAACCCCGCAGTTTGCAAAAATGTGTATAATTGCTCCAAGGTGTTCCTTCCAAGATGCCGCCTATCAGCCGTCGCCAGAGATGACTCTCTTTCACCGGTGGAAGTCCTGCCTGTTTCTGATTTCTAAAGGGGCTTTAAGCCGCACGAAGCCTGAATGCCTCATAGGTGTGATTGTGTTGTGTTAAACGCTCGCTCCTCGGTCGAGCAAAGAAGACGAATCAAACAGCTCTTGGCAAACGCACGCGTTCCCACTCGGAGTGCACTCACAGGTTTTCCGGTTAGCACATTCAGCCCTCGCTGTTTCCCATCTGCACAGGCCTCTCTGAGAGACCGATGGGGAACAATGGCTGTCTGGAGCTGTTAATGTCCTCAGCTTCACTCTGACAGCAATGGAAACAATGTCTTCGTTGCATGACTGTACATCGCAGGTAGGCGAAGCTTTATGGCTCGGCTGGAGCAACTGGTCCCCCACTGGTTGATAGGAGACATTATCTACACTTATGTTGTCCACTCATCACATTAAAGGAAACTGCGGGGGTTCACTTGTGTTTATTGTTGGCTTGAAGGAGGTTGAAAGTGTAGCTCTGGCCATTTTCCTCGTTATAAGGTTAGTGGCCCAGCTGTGGACTCGCATCTAACGCTCTGTCATCATAATCATAAAAAATGTGTCCTCTGATCATTCTGCATTGTTTTTCTTAGGAAACGTCCTATAAAACTATTTGTGGCAGCTAAATGTAGGCCGATTTGAAAAGAAAACAGTATGTAGTACATGAATAAAAAGATAAAATATATATTTATCGTTAATCATTGGAGATGGGATTAAGAGCTGTAAAACAAACACCAAGCAAAAAACATAAAAAATATGAATAAATAAATCAGCAGTTGACGAGCTGTTTTGTGAGAAGCACTTAGAACCGCACTCTATTATCACAAGTAATTTGTATTTATTTTGTTAACAGAAAACTTTGCAATGTGACGGCAAGTTTTGGTTAAACATTAGTTTTAAAGACACATTAATAGTGACTATTTGTAATTATCTCTACACTCGAGATGTTTTCTTTCATTGAAATACCTAATTGAATGTTTCTGACTATGAAAACACTTTTTCAAATTAAGATGTTTTTGCAAAGTTTTTAAAATGTTCTGAAACGGTAAAACTTTTTTTCCCCTGCTTTTAACCATAAGCAATACAAATCGATTTTCTATATTTGCTTAGGCTTGTGCTTATCTGCACGTATTCAATAATGAATTCATAAAATAAGGTGTCATGCTAACAGTTAACTTATGGCAATACCGCTTTAATTGTAAAAAGAAAATTGCAAATAAGTTCAGTCATTAGGGGTCTCAGAAGTCTGCTAGTGTTTTATATTATATTTGTTTACACTTTAAACAGCTAATTTAGATCCCAACAATGTAATTATACAAATTACATGCAACAAATACTGCCTGAGACTCTGCTGTTTAATATTTTATCTGCTTATACTGATGTCAAAACAAATCTGCTTAATAAAGCAAACATTTTTTCTTTCTCTTTGACTTTCTTCTCATCTAAACTTTCCAGCAGTTACCAACTTAACCCAGAGAGCACAACAGAAATACATCAATAGACCCTGGGAAAATGTTTGTTGTCAAACAGCAAAAGGATTTTTTTTTTACCAAAAACTTGTGATAAGGTGCAATTTTCCTAATGCTTGCTGCTTTTTGCACACAACTGAGATAAGAACATTTCTTTAGCTTTTTTATTCCCGGTATAGATATCTGGAACATCTTTTTGAACACACTACCAATTAGTATCACAGGGTGACAGCTAAACAGCGTGGCTAAGTTCAACAGGGTGCAGGATTGTTTGTGAGAGAGCTTTTCAGGGTGTGATAACATGATATCAAGAAAAACAGGCTGCCCAGTAGACTTCCGACGGGGTTCAGGCCAAGATCTGTAAAATCCTCAAATGCTTTCCGGCACCGCAATCTGACTTGGATAGAATCAGAGCTGCCATTGTAGCAAATACATGGAATAGTTTTATTTTATTTTTTATTTTTAGGGTTGTTGGTGCGTCTGAAGACAAATAAAAAAAACAAAAATCTTCACTGCTAATATGAGGGTTGTGTAAATATAATTTATATGGTCCGAGACGAAATCAAAACTTTCTGAAAGATGTAAAACTAAGTCAAAATCTAGATTTAAATTTAGTTGAGATGGTATGACATTAAAAGGGCTGTTTATGCTCAGAACTCCTCCAATGTGGTTGAATCATTCTTCCACAGCAGCATAAAAGAACCACGTCGAGCAATTACAAACGCTTAATGGTGGCTGTTGCCTCAAAGATCGACACGGTCACCATTTCCTCAGGTCTTGAAAGTGAATCGGGTTTTGTAATGTTTCCAATAGGTTTAAAACTACACAGGTTGCCTGTCGTATTGGTAATTCATGGGACGTTGTTTACATGTCAGCAGCAGACAGTTTGTCTCCCTGAACAGCACTGAGCCTTATCTGCTAATGTGTGCAAATGGTGATTATTTTAGTGTTTCGGTCACAAGTTTGATGCCTGCATGCTGTGCACGCTGGAAAGATTCTGTTCATAAACATTGTTACCGCTCATGCACGATTCATATCGCAGATGAAAAGAGATTTGCAGTGTTTATGCATGTCTTTGTTGTTTGCTTTGATGTGCGAGCCCGTGAGTCATTAAACAGACCAAATTATCTCAGGATTCCTGAACTGATTTATTTATTTTTTTTCCTTTCAGATGACAGCACTGCCCCTCCTTTAGCTAATGTACTATTTACATTAGATTAGTCCTTTTGTTGGTGAGGAAATCAGTCCTAAAATAGGATAAAATGATTAAGGGTCATGGATGCATGGCCAGCTTGAGACAATGTCAGTGAATTCCACATTTGTCCAACCACTCCATAAATGGATGACAAGCTTTCTATCATTCTAAAATATTCCTGATTCTTTGCCAATTTATTCGCTATGAAAGAATGTGAAGTCATCATCTTTTTGGCAATAGCTTTGACATGTAATGCTGACTAGTCTGCATTTATATCCAAATGTTTTCCCTTTGAATTCAGTTGAAAAATGTTTTTTTTAATTCAGAAGAAGTATTGAAATCTAACACTGGCTACCCAAGTTTCTTCAAGGTCATAATAGATGGTGATGGCTGCGAGCTGGATGGAGGTCCACTGTGAAAAAGCCTTTTGCATTGGAGAGATTCCAGAGTATTCCCCAGAACAGAACCAACCTGCTTCTTTGAGTCGCTGGCGCCGATGCAGCTACCCTAATAGACGTAAGCAGAGGAGATTACGTGCACCACAATAGTTGTATACAAGATATGCAGCATCGTACAGCAAACACTGAAGTATGTAAACTTTCCAAAGAATTACATCCTTTCTTTCCATTCTAATATGCATCTTCATTATTATGTCTTCACTTCTTTACAAAATTTGCTTTCATCTGAAGAAAGGATTGTGGAGCAACTGAGGCGCTAACTTTATCTCTTTTTCAGGGTTAGCTTAACACATGGGATGCATGTAGCTCACATATACATCCTGCTGTCTTTAGCCTCATCCTGAATGGATTTTGCTTGACAATCTTTCCAAGGCTGAAACTATCCCTGTTGCTAGTGCACCTTTTCTTACCTCACATTTTTCTTCTTCTTAACTTTCTATGAGTACGCCTGGATACAGCACTCTGTGAACAAACAGCCTCTTAAGAAATGACCTTTTCTTGCTTACCCTTCTTGTAGAATGCAATGACTTTTTTTTTTCTTTTGACATAAGTTGGATCACCGGTTTTCCCATGAATTTGTAGCATACTGACCCAGACTCCGTCCATTTAGAGGCTCAGGAACCTTTTGCAGGTATTTTTTGAATTGACAAGTTGATTATATGACAAAATGATTAAAAGATTAGATTTTTCTGAGACTCAATTTCAGGTTTTCATTTTCTATTAGCTCTAATTGTCAAACTTATAATTAAGAAAGGCTTGAAATACGTTAATCTGAGTCATGAATGGATATTCAGCGTTGTCTTTACCCAGATGAAGAAGCAGAAGGATTCACAACTAAGGTGAAAGATGAAACATTTGAGGTATGACAGGAAGCAAGTTGGTTAAGGGAGGGAGATCTTTGTCTGAGAACAGATGAGTTTTCCGAGCTTGTTCCTGGATGTAAACTGTGAAGAATCTGTTTAGTTCACTGGGTTTAAAATTGTTTTTGTACAGTCCTCAATATGGTTCTATTTATTTGCGAGTGCTATTTTCTTATTTTGATTCTGTTCTCATTTCCCCTCAAAATTTTGGATCAAATTTTCTTTGGAGTCATTAAAAGAACGGAGGAAAAACAGCTAAATGACGTCCTTGAAAAGTTCTGTTTGGGATCATTACTTCAATGACTTGGTGCCAATTAATTAAATTCTACCTTGGCCATGTCACTGTAACAGTGTGAAGAACTTCCTTTTACCAAGTAGAATGTTACCATCCAGGTTGTCTTGATACTGATAGTTTCTCACCTAAAATAGGATTTTTTGATGAACTACTTGAGATTTTCCTGACGTGAAAATAGTGTCAACTCTAAACAGAACGCATCATTAGACTTTAGATTACAAAAGGGATTCTTTCAGGAAAAATAACAACTGTCATTGTACTAAAGTAGAATTAAAAGGTGAAAGAATGTATTTTTTTTTAAATCAGTGCGTGGGTCTCTGGACTACAGTGTGCTACGAATGTAATATTAATCTCAGTCACTTGAAAATATATTGTAAACGTCTTTTGGACTCTTCCAGTGAACTAATAATGGGTCATCATTCAATTTTAACAAGAATACAATTTAAAATATGTTGCCATATCAACATAAATGCACTAGAGAGAATCCGGGACCGAGACACCACGTTTTAAATCTGTGTAAAAGGTACATATTCACCCAGTGTCCTTTTAGTTAAGGACACACTGCTGGGTCGTGATAATGGTCGAAAATAAAGACTAGCATTACTAAAATGTTTTTCTGCAGTTTACTGAACGTCAGACGGTGCAAACACATTGATTTGTGCATGTAATCATGTGGGACACTCATATGAGCGGCCATGAAATCAGGCCGGCATGCTGAATGTGTCAATCTAGGAAATGTCTTTTAAATTTAGATCCCGCTCCCATGCTGGGCAATTCAAACGGGCCTCAATAGAATGTAGATACCTCCATAACAGCGCAATATAGATGGAAAATGCTGTTTCAGGGTAACGACAGGTGCTTTAGAAACCTTCTATAGACACAATGGAAATGCTTTCTTAAATGGAGCCATTGTCTGGAAAAAGCATTTTAGTCGATCATTACCTCTCACCGAGAAGCTAATAGGAAAATATAAGAACTAATTCCTTCATAGAGTGAGACACCAATTTGAAGCAATATCATTTTTTTTAATTTTTTTTTTTCCACTAATATGACCCATGCCTTAGAGCGGTTTATAATGATTGTTGTCCATTGGTAGGCTGGTAGTTTGATTCAGACTTCTTCATTTCAGACTTGGAAGTCTGCTTGGCTCAAATCCCAAATCTGGAATTGTCTTTGTTTTGATGAGTAAGGCTGGCAGTCTAATAAGACCGCAGGCTATGCACAACCAACGTGCCAAATCTGTCAAATTTACCCAGGTATTACCGGTTTCTACCCCACAGTTCAAAACTTGAAAATATTTACCTTAAAATGTGATTGCGGGCAAGATCTTCAATCTAGTTTGGACTATAAAAATACAACCAATTCATCTCACTTTACTTTAGCAATGATCTTGTCACAAGACACTTTTAAGTTGAGATGTCTCTCGACCATTTATGTATTCGAGGCAGTATGGACTGAAAGAGTTGAAAGGCATCGACTGTTCTGAGATTTTCCTTTGAGCAAAAGTTCCGAAAATGTCAGTATTTGCACAAAAACAAAAGAAACATTAAATCATATAAGAGGCTTTTATTGAAATCAAAATTCAACAGTACTGCAACAATATTGACAGCAGTAGATTATTACCTAGAATGTTTTGCTATTTGATTTTGAAACATAGGGGGAAAAAAATCAAACATAACACAAATGTCCTTACTTGTTTTTCCTAAGTTCTTATGTTTTGTAAAGTCTTAGTTGTAACAATGGTTGTATCCTATTGGAAAGGTTTTATTTCCCTTTAAATGGAGCAACACTTGGAAGGAACAGGGTTATGGAGGATGCAACCACAAACAAATTCGTCTCATTATAGACAAGGTGATATACATGCTGAGAAATATTGAAATTAGATTTTGCCACCACTTGTGGGAAAAGAAAACATAATTCATGCACCAAGATGGCAACACTGATCCGAACAGACTAGGTATGCAGTAAAAAACCAATCACATCGGTGACTGTACTGTGACGAATAATAACACTACTTTCGTAAGGCCTTGTAAGAACCATAATAAACTGCACATATCTCAAGAATAAGCAGTCTTTAAATATTAAAGATGAAATTAAAAAATGTTGCAGTTGAAAAATTTAACGTCGCTGATGGTTGAGATACATTGCACATTATGTACTCTGTGTTCTTATAAGCAAAAGGAAGGACTTTCACCCGCGGATGTATTTTAATATTGTGCCCCATTCTCTAAATAACTCTTTGTTTCTCATTTCTTTCTGCTGAATATAAGTTAGACAAAACAGTGCTAGAATGGATTTGACTGTCTGGCACACTACCTGGCAGGGGGTCTTGGTAAGTTGGATTTTTTCCTGCTTGATGCGTTACCAAATACATATTTATGGCTACCTGGAGTTTCTGCAAGCCCAATGTGTCGCCCCCAAACAGAGATCTCTTTGAGTACAGAAAAGTTAACCTTTAATTTTTTTCTGGGAGGAAGTTCTTTTGCCTTTCAAAGTGCATTATTAAGTATAGATAGAAGAACTTATGAAACAGAGTAAAAGTAGGCTTGGAAATGTTGTCAAAATGGTTACAAATCCTTTTTGCTATTTATGTTCTTAAATCTTGTGACCTGATTATTAGCGAGGTGTGGTGTAGTCACATAAATCTCATTGATTTGAGTCTCAACTTGACTTTTAGTCAAATCTCTTCAGAACATCTGGATGTGTAAAGATACTGGATCTGGCCAGACAGAATTTAGAAGTAATTTTTGGTAAAAATGAGCTGTTGCAATATTGGCCATGCTTGCCGGGTCGTCATAATATCGGGTGCCAGTTAGCATTAGTTGTGTCACCTATGAAGGAGGACATCATCTTCCACACTAAATGAGTCTTTTCTCCTTTTTCAAATAACTGCACCAGTTTTGCTTCTGTTCTTTAATGCGGTCTACATGCTCTGTATACCAAGTAGTTTGTTTTGAGGGTTGGAGTGTTCACTCCCACCCTCTGGGGTTTTTGTTGTGATGCATTCTCTAGCGTCTTTAAAATTCATTCAAATGGCCAAAGTCTTCAGTGACTAAATTGCTTTTAATTTAATTCTCAAATGCGTGTTTGCCGTTGTGGGATTTGTTCAATCGGTACGATTGACACATCTAGCCAGTGTTGCTTTGTTTATGTATTTTCTGAAGTGAGGAATCAATTACAGGTTGAGTATACACATGTTCCACACTGAAAAAGACATTACGCTATTTTCTCACATTGGCCAGTTTTTCACTCAAATGGATGACTGTTTTTTTCAGTGGTCTTTATTTCTCTCTGGTGGGTTCACGCCAACAGTCAATTAGAACAGCAAAATACTCTACTTAGCCATTGTAGCCCTTGAAAAGCAGCTATTAGTTATGTATTGTAGAACCAGGTACTTTAACTGTGCAAATTGAGGGCTTAGAGGCAATTTTGAGCACACATTTTCTGTTCCTTCTTGAGTTATGAAACCATTCTTACAATTTTGAAACTTGACATTAATCATTATTCTTGGCATTTACTTGAACAATAGAGCTTTCAATACCAAGTAAGTCATTTATGGTGTTGGTCTATTGGATCAAACGCAAATAAATACAGTAAGTTTGAGACGAAAAAGGTTAAGAGTATTGTTAAACCTAAAAATGTTGTTGGTTTTGCTTTGTCTTAGCTGTTTGTTTTACAGCCAAATATCCTTTTTTACAAAGTCTGTATCTCATTTGCATTGACCTGTTTCTCTGCCAGAGTGCTCGGCAGGGAGTCAGAAGGAAGAACACATCAGCCAAGGAGCCAGGCATTTGAACGGCTGCAAGAAATAAATCAGGTGTTGTCTTTCCCCAACACCCCCTTCTACATCGAACATAGGAAGGTAGCTAACAAATGCATGTGGTGTGTTAAAGACTCACTCTGCCCAGATAACGTTTGTCAAAAACATTTTTTAAACACTTGTGCTGCAGTAACCAGTATGAGCTCAACTCTGAGGCACATCAGAGAATCTTGACGAGTTTATGATTTTTAGGAGTCTTTTCATTTTCAGTCTCCACCTAAAATTAGTGGTGTGTTATTGAGACGCCTTTTAAGAATGACCATATGTCACACGCACATCAAAAAGCAGAAGGTCAGTAGCCTAATATCACTTTTTATTTTGTTGATGTCACTGTATAAATGGTCACAGGGTGGTGCACAGTCGGTGACGCAGAGAAGTTTGCTTTTCCTTTTGATAAATGATAGCCAGTGTCAATCATAAGGACTTGCAGCCTTAAATATATTCATGGATGTACAGTGAACAGTTTCTTTCAATGTACGATTAAACTTCATTCACTTAAGATTAGTAAGATGCAATCATATATAACGTTATAGTGTATATATTACGTTTCTAATCATTAGTACCCATGGCGTCATGTAGCCTAGCATGTACAAACAAAACTGGCAAGCATCTAGATTTCAAGCCTGCTCCAGTGTAAGGGGAAACGGCATTTATGCCAATATGAATCATGTGACATGAATTCAGGCAGAGAGATATCTGTTGATCAAATCAACAAACACCTCAGAAGGGAGAAGCTATGAATTGGTTTCCAATCTATTTCCAACTTTTTTACATACCAATGTGTATGGGTGTGCTTCTTATACAGAAATATTTGCTCCACTTGAACAAGTAGAAGTCATGCTTTAAAAATAATCAGAGAAAATAATTGTCCCTTTAGTCAATGTTCCAATTCCTTGCTACCGACATCCATCATGGCGCCTCACATGAGTAAGTGACATAGTAGCAAATGGTCAATAGCTGTTGAGTGCTGAAAACAGGGAGAACTCTAGCTACAATTGTGGTACTCCCTAAAATCTATCTGTTTATATCTGTGTCAATCTGCATACAAAGACATAATCATCTTTTAAAAAGTTCAAATTAGAGTTGCTACTTGTAATTAGTGCTTGAGGTTATCCATGTTTAACATTATTAAAATACCTTTAAAAACAAGTGTTTTTAATGGTATTTTCCTTTTAAAACAGTCATACTAGTTTCATAAAGGAGATCATTTAAACTAATTGTTAGATTCCATTTGCAAAAAGAAGCTCAAATCATCACCCCTCAAGCTTTGCAGCTGATCTGAGGTGTTTGTGGAGCTCTGGGTAATTTTATCTATTTAAACCCCCTGTGATAAAATGTGTTGCCATTTTATCACAATCCACTTCTCTCGTGCCCTGAGACAAGTCAAGCACTAAACAAACAGAACCACAAAACTGGGAAAAAGGCAATGGGACATGCCTGGCCACGGGTCGTAGACTGTACAGCAGGGTTCTACAAATAAAAGCCTCGAGGTCCATCGGCCTGTGACTTTTATGCTGGAACGAAATGGGTGAATATCCTCCTCAGTATGCGGTCGAGTTCTCCAGTCCTGCTAATGGCCTCATTATTTGACACAGGTGTTTTGAAGCAGAGACACATCTAAAAGTTGCAGGACACCGGCCCTCGAGGCCTGGATTCGAAGACCCCTGCTGAACAGCGTAGTGTTTGAGATGGAGCTCTTTTTCTCTCAACATTTCACAGTTCGATGTTGTTAATGTTAATGTGGTAATTTCCATGGAAATATAGTTTGGTGTGTTTTCATCAGAGATACTAATAATTGTGACCCTAACTGTATAACTAACAGTTTGTGGTCTTATAACTCTGGTGGAGTGACAGTAACAGAGGGTTGTTGTTATCTTTGCATTTTTGCATTGTGGAAATATACCTGCATGCTGCGATTAGAAAGGAGGTCTCACAAAATCCATTATGGAAGTATGTATGATAAATTCTAAGAAAGCAGCAAGGATTTACTTAGTTTTGACTCCAGCCTTAGGGATGGGTTTACTAGTTTTCTAAAATGTAAAAACTGTTTGTCGTTTTTGTGTAACAAACATTTCACAATGTAGGGTTTTTTTGTTGCTTGAATGTGTTAATCTTGTATGAATTTAACTCTGTGTAGTCATTAGATACAAAAAGTAACTTTTTATGACTCCCTTTACAATGGGAGATCAGAGGTCAAAGGTGTATTAGCTTGTGATATAAAGTTATTGGACGAGATAAAAATGAAGCATTTACTGAAGTAGTTGGAAGGAATCCATTTTATGATGCTTTTATAGCAGGAATTCTATCTACCTGTTGCTTTTATGGTGTTTTGATTAGATTTTTACCTGGACAGACATCGTTTCCCAGGCAAGTAATGACAAATCTTTGAAATTAATTTTTTGCTCAAACTGAACTGAATTTTACTTAATGATGGAAAACCTAGAAGAGCACAAGAGAAGAAAACATCAGAAAGGATCGGTTTGTCGAAATTATATTTAGATTTTTTATACTACATGGAATAAAAATAAACATCTAAAATCAACTACAGTTTTAGATTTGTTCTGCCAAGTCAAGTCATTAAGCTGTTTACTGTAACACTTGGAAGACAAATATGCTCTTCAAAGTAAGGATAGTACTTCTATCATTCATATTTTCTCGTCTCGGTTTTAAAACACGGTTGTGTACAGAAGAGATGCCACACACTTTTGTTTTGTAAACAAAAGGCAGACAGAGAGAAGTTCTTCCCGAGACAGAAGGAAAAATAAAATAAATTGATTTATTTTTATAAAAGAAAAAAAGTGTAGAGGATGGAGAGGCTTGTTGTCGAAAGCTGAAAGACGGCGATTCATCTCCGGAAAAAGTCTTCATCTCAAGGCTGATGGATGATGGAAAGAGATGGAGGGTTTGTGCGGCAGCTATTCTCCTTTTTTTTTCTTTCTGTGAAATCTCCATTATAGGAAAACAAGTTTTTAAACTCTCTTCCATCTAGAAAGTTTTCACAATAGAAAGCGCAGTCTTTGTTGGGAGATGTTTTGTTTTTCTCTTTATGGACAAAACGTATGATAGAAGTGCTGTCATGGCCTACACAGACAAAAATAAAAGTGTTAGATTTATCTGGAGATGTGTGTGACTCAGTAACATAGGTTTTTTTTATGTAAATAAAATTACAATTATCCCTAACTTAGTGTCACAAACGGATAGGGATTATTGACGGTTTTACTTTGAGGATTTTACTTTAGAGTTATTCATGCTGGGGTGTTCTTTTAAATATTCCAGCTTTACATATCAGCAAAAACGTTTTGGCCTTAATTTCTCCATTACTGCTTCTGTGTAGTTCTCTCTATCGATTTTTCTGAGCCAGCAGGACATATAGCGCCTTTTATTTTAGTTGGATTTTATGTCACAGAAGTACAAAGCCTGCTGTTGAATTTGCAGCAGTTACCACATGAAATCCTCAATTGCTTTTACTGGTAACTGTTGTTATTTGGTGAGTCCATGGTTGCAGTTCTCCAACAGAATTGCGTAGTGTTTACCCTTATCTGTGCAGCCTTGTTGGCACACATCTGGTTCAAATTTATGTTTACTTTTCTTTTCCATTTTGAAGAGAAACTGACATCTGCAAGGTGCATGTATAGCTCAGCAAAAACGGAAGTCTTGGGCTACTGATTGAAAGTTCCTTGACTCTCGGATCAATTGGAAATCAAAGTGTTTTTCCGTGGGCGTCGCGTTAGAGAGTCCTTAGAGTTAAAGCGACGAGTTGAGGAACTGGAACAGTCACGGCCACAAACAACGGCTGCTCGCAGGGTGTGAAAAGGCTGTTCAGAGGAAGCAGCGAGACAGAGGCAGGGACCCTGAGGAAATCAATAATCGCAGTGGACAGTGGCAGACTGTGCATTTGGCCTCTTCCTGTCAGTTATGCTGGCACAGCTGCTGGGCAGCACAAGAAGTAACAACTCCTTCACCTCATCCACATTCTGTCACAAATTAGCGGCGGCCCTGTCCGATAAATCAATGACACATTGACCTCGGGAATCATCACGTCACTTAAAGACACCGTACGGCTTGCTGCGTTGCGCAACAGCTCCTCGAAAGCGAAACCCGCTCATAGCGGGGAAGCTCTAATGGTGAATCACTAATATGACGACATTAGTCCAACTGCAGCTCTGTTATCTCATTGTAGTTAATGGCTAACTCCATGCATGCTTCATTACAGTCGGAGCCATTTTCCTCCTCTCGCTCCCTCTATATTTATATTCCTGTTTAATCCCCTATAACTACTTTATTTTGCTTTTTGAAAAATCAAGAACAGCAGTGAGCTTTCTGCTCAATGGATAATTCATGGGATAGAAATGTTTTTGATGCCTTAGCTGTGCTCTGATGGCCTTAAATTGGATGTTTTTTTGATCCCGTGTGTATTTTTATTTTTAAGGAGCCCATACTTGTGCTCGTCAGATTTTTATTCACTCTCTCTTTGTAGTCGGTGTGTTTTGCTGAAATCCTCTGTGTGGATGCCAGATGAATAACTCTGACTTCACAGCATATCACAGTGGTTGACTCACTCCTTGTGAATAATCACACTCAGCTAAACTGACTCAGACACCGCTCTCAGATTGCACTTCTAATTATATTGTAACTTAAGCAAATACGCCTTTCTGCTGTAGTAGCATATCAAGTAAAAGTTACAGCATGTTTTTTTTCACCCTGCAAGAATTTGAAGAGAAAATTGTTCTTGACGTTAAATCACAGTGCTACTTTTACATTTTTGTATCGGTTCTTATTAATTCACAATGAGAATTTTTAACAGACTTTCAAAGTCCAATGCTTTATTTTCCCTCAGCACCAGCACTATAATTGTTTCCAAAACACGACAAGCTATTCTATGAGACTGATATGAAGGCACTATGATGGCAACTCCAAACTGACTGAGGCAAAAACAATCTCCTCTAAAACAAGTATATGACATTGTTGGACTGACATACTCAAAGTTCAGTATTTGTACCTTAGATTTGTTGATTCTGTCTGTGGTCTGACTCGAGATAAACAATAGATAGGCATCGATATTGACGTTAGTCACTTTGAGCATATTGTTATCGACCCCGTCAGTAGAACAGGGCTCATCTCAACAATTGATGTTTAATTCTATTTTGTTGCCACTTCTGTATGTTTTAGTATTTTGTCCGGGCATGTGACGGCGATTGTGATACAGCACAAAACTGTGACGATTTTAACTGGTTGGTTTGTAACGGTGCTGAATCGGTAAAGAAATGTCAACTGTATAATTTTGGTTTATCGGCCACAACAGGAATATTAATATCGGATACTGAATCTTCATATCAGTGCATCCCTATTCAAATTCTAGTTTCTCTGCCTAGACAGTCTGGTTCATTTGGGAGGTTGACCTTTTGACCTTTAACCTTTCATTTATATCTTCAAAGCCAAAGCAGCACAAATGAAAATTTTTGCAGCACAAACGTAGTCAAGTTAATTGACACCCATTTTGTCTGATTTGAAGAAGGTGGGGGCTGGTTGACCTTTGATGACCTCTAAAGATATTTCTTTGTATCTTTAAAATGATGGCAGCACAAACAAAAATGTTTGCTGCACAAATGTTTCACAAACATTTGACACCAATTTTGTCTGATTTGAAGAAGGTGGGAGGGCCAACTTCACTCAGGTCACAGTGAAGTGTGAAGCCCAACTGCACAAGCTGAAAATGCAACAAATGTAGCAATTTGGGTCCTCAATCCAACAGATCTATGGATGAACGAGTGTAAAAACACCTCAAGTAAAAAGTCTGGCCTAGATTTTAGACTTGCTGACAGAAAATACCTGCTTCTTCACACAGGGATCTTTGTTTTTGCCTTTTTAACAAAATTAAACACATTCCACTTTATTAAAGGAAGCTGCATTGATGTCACAGGAATTATTCAGTCTATGTTCAATAAAAAGTCAATTTTGGCATTCTGACTTGTTAAGACTAAGGAGGTCTTAACTCCTCTCTCTTGCTCGCTATCGGTTCTGTCTGCAGGTCTGTAAAAGAGACAGTCTGCTGTTGTTCTCTCCTCTGTTTGTCTTCCTCTCTCCTCTTCTGTGCTTGTAATTACCTCTCAGCCATGATCCCTTTATACCTCAGAGTGCGGAAAGACACCTCTGGGGCTGCGCGAGTGTGTGCATGCACGCGCTCATTCACGTCCATTCCCAGGTGAATTGAACTCTGTCTGAGCGTGTAAATCCACGTGTGTACATAGAGGTCCTGTGGGGATTTTTTTGTGCTGGATAAATAATGATGAATTACAGATTGATTACCCAGGAGTGAAAACTCTCCTATTATAAGTGTTATAAAAGGGTGCAACCTGTGAGCTGGGCAGGAGAACACACTTAAGATTCTGCTTGGCTCATAATTAAGGGAGAAATATTTCTGGGTCATGAACATAAAGATTGGCAGCAAAAGGGTTTTAAACTATATTGATTGTAGTAGATTGTGCACGCGGTGTGTCGGGGCAACACTCTGCCTTACGTAGCATCAATATTTTTTACCCGCGTACTTGACATAGACACGCCGAGTGGGCGGTCAAGTATTTGCGGCTTTTACAGCCGTTGTGGAGTAATAACCTGCATCAGCCTGGGTTTTGCAGAAGAGAAGTGTGTTGTTTTTATGCTCTGGCACATATTGCTTAATGCACAATGGAGCCCTTGAGAGTCTCTTTAAAGTAAGGCGGAGATAAGTTTAAATAAAAGAGGCAATTTAAATAGCCGCTCTGATTTCACGTACACACGGCTACAGTTCTGGCTTGTTGCAAGCAGTACAAACTGCTCATGGTCATTATCTGGGTTCAAGGTGTACCAACATTGTAGAAAGTCTGTTCCCAAATGGTTTCTCAAAAGTCAACTTCTGTCAGTAGGTCTCCAAAAGCTGTGGGGTTTTCTCTGTTCATAAATGAGAAGTAGTGTCTCCTCCCCCACCTGTTCCTGTGTGCTCTGTTGGACAAAGTAGTAAAGTTTTGTTTTTCTCCTTGTTGACAAATTATACCTGAGATTCTCTTTTGCAGCAAATGCTTGCAAGAAACTATGACAGTTAGCACGTCTGTAGGTAAAACGAACAGATTCAGGATTGGGAAATAAAATATCTGTCCTTCAGAAGGAGCTGGTTCAGGTGGTAAAGAACACTGCTTGGCACAGCTGCCTTGGCTAATAAAGATGGATGGAGAGCTAAATTGACACTTTCTCTGTAGCTGCCCCCTCTGAACTTTGTCCAGGAGTGCATTTGGATTTGTGGTCTATTGTCAGAACGAGCCGGACTTCTCGTACTTCTCGTTTGACATTTGCGAGCAATTAGTTTAATGCGCCCCATTAAGCAGTACATTGTGTGGTGTTTAATGTCGGATTCGTTTGATGATCAACTTTTTTTTTTGCGATGCAGTTGGTGTGTAGTACATCAAACACACTAAACTATGGAATGGGATGAAAAGCATATGCAAATAAGTGTTCTCACAAAGTAAACAAACACTGGCTTCAGGAAGACATTCTTCCAATGCAGAGGATAATCTAACAACATAACATCTCAGAAATTAGTAAGTAGTCTATAATGGTAGGAATGGTATTTTTAATGCCTTTTTGTAATTACATTCTCATATAAAGTCAACTTTAGCAATGTTTCTCACTTGTTGGTTTTGTTTTCATCATCTTTGAATTGCCTTGTTTTCTACACAATCTTCCCTTGAACTTTTGCTCCATCCACTTTAAACGCTACAATTCAGATACTTCAACTGCAAAGGCCAGATCTGGTATCTTCTTTGGGAAATCAAAGAAGATACCAGAACATACTTCACTAATAAATAATGAAGTAAAATGGCAAAATACTAAATGCAAGGACTTTTTTATGATATTGAATTTTGTTCTTTTAAAGACGTTCATTTTCCTGTCTCCAGTTTTTTTTTTTTTTTATGTAATGCCACTCTAGGTGAAGGCAATATGTTCTTTTTGTATCCAACAATTTTTATTACTCTAAATTGATAAAAATACTGTTCAAACATTCAGTTTCCAAAATGACCACAAAGGTAGTGCAGTGTGCTCTGAGAAAATATTTCAACAATAACCGAAGGAGTGAAAAAAAAACTTTTAAATCTGGATTGTTAACATTTCACAGAACCAAGAAAGATTCAGGCTTTAAGAGCTAAAATCTTAAAATCCTGAACAGTCAAAGAAAACAGCCAGGTTAGCTTAATTTGCTGTCAGAAAATAAGAAAACAAAACATGTTTAAAGAAATGACCTTGTTTTCTGGACAAATTGGAGGTTCTATAGGAAAAAATGTGATAAATCAGTGTTTTAGTAAATTCATGTAATTTTATACAATTACACCAAAGAACAGGACAATTTGGTGTAAGTACAACCACAATTTTCCTTTTTCCATTTAATTTACTTAAGTACCAATCATTTTTTTACTTCGACAAACCAATATATATATATATATATA